>QXVX01004209.1:3950-41901 GCA_013436065.1 Halocynthia aurantium | reverse complement strand
CGTTCTTATTTATTCTCGCAAGTCATTTACCATTTTTAAAAGTAACATGTGCTTGTGAGTATCGAACAGAATAGTTATACGGCCCGCGCTCGTCATTTTCTCAGTTATCCGGCCCGCTGTAAAAAAAGTTTGGTGACCCCTGATTTAAATGAATGGGAAATTTGTAGCAGTTCTACCCCGTTGGCCTGAAATGAATAGCGTTGAATAACTCGCCTACGTTCAAAATCTTAGCCTTTGTGATGTCATATAGCATTTCTAGGCTGCCGAGTCTCCGATCATTAGCCCGTCGAGTCTCCGATTTATCGAGTTNAAGTAACTGAAAACTAAAACAAAACTATATACTGTACTCTCTTTGGCCATTCTTATTTTCTTTCTTATCCACTCGGATTTCAATTTGTGTCTCTCTCGTCTCATCTCCAGTTTCTTTCGCTCAATCTCAAGTTTCTCAGCACTATATTTAATTTCTTTCAACTTCAGCTCATACTCCACATCTCTATTTCTTATTTCTTTCTCCAACAATTCTACTNGCCTTTGTGATGTCATATAGCATTTCTAGGCTGCCGAGTCTCCGATCATTAGCCCGTCGAGTCTCCGATTTATCGAGTTTGTGATGTCACAGTAGCCAATTACCGAATTATACCAAATTAATCAAAAAAGTGATCTGGGGCCGCGATGGGGAACCCTAACCCTAACCCTTAGGGTGGAATGCAGAAAGTCGGCTCAGCTCAAATCTAGTTTAAGCTTAAATCCCGCTCAACTGATCGCGGCTTAAATCCGTGGCTCAAACGGTATGCAGAAACTCGATTTAAATTGCGCNGAAAAAAAAGAAAGAGAACAAACAGGATAGATAAAAATAAAGTAAATGAAAACTAAAACAAAACTATAAACTCTCTTTGGCCATTCTTATTTTCTTTCTTAACCACTCGGATTTCAATTCGTGTCTCTCTCGCCTCATTTCCATTTTCTTTCGCTCAATCTCAAGTTTCTCATCACTATATTTAATTTCTTTGAGCTTCAGCTCATACTCCACATCTCTATTTCTTATTTCTTTCTCCAACAATTCTACTTTTAATTCCTCCACACTTCTCTTTCGCTTCTTCCCTCCTGCCCTTGCCTTCGGTATTATTGATGCTAGTGATAAATAAATGTTCTATGTACATGGATATATTGAGTTCCACTAAAGTCAATGGTAAACTTACTTGTTGCGGATGTGCCTGCAACGTCCCCCTCAGTCCAACTGTTACTTGTGAAGTTATCTGGAAAATGATGTTGTGTTAATAATGGTAATCAATTTTTTTAAACCTCACATAATCATAATCAGACTTGACTTCGAAATAGATAAATTCAGGAGGGAATTACAGTACTTACAGGGGGTAATTTGCTGTCTGCCTGATGCTTCTGCCTCGTCCTGGACAACACTTATGATGATTTCTGTAGTAAGAAAAGCAATTTACGTATAAAGCAAAATCTGTACAAAGTTTTACTAAATTTTCACCACGGCCCTATACTATACACCTACAACAAAAGATTTTATTACCTCTATCTTCAGTCCCTAGAGCGTCATCATCATACGGATTGCCCAGAGAGAATATTTGGCTTGGGATCAATGCTATAAAAAAATCATAAGTAATTGCCAAATTTAGAAATTAATTTCCTGACAATGACAGATATACTTACACTGGACTTGTTGACTCATTGGGTCGAATCCACTCCAAGGCTCCCCGCCACCAGTTTTCCTCATTTCACGCTTTGCCTCAGCGTGATCAGACTTGGCTCTGGTTTTAAGATTTTTCCACAGAGCCTGCAGATTTTTTTTTTGGCGGGGGCACTTTGAAGTGGATGAGTTAAATCTGTCCGTCAACTGATCCCAAGCGTTGTTTTTTGACGAGACAGAGCTGCCGTCGGTCTTTTTAGACTCTATTGCTGGAAAAGCTCCAATAAGCTCCAGCAATAGAGTCTTTTCAGCGGTATCAAAATTTGAGCCTCTAGCAGCCATTCTAAAAAAATATGCTCACTTTTTTTAAAATACTGAACTGTACTGTCGCTTACTGATACCATATACACTTGTCATATTATTAAAAACATATGTAATACAGCAAAGCGAACTAAAATGAATCCTCTGAACAAGTAACACTGGCAATAAGGTATAAAGATTATCGCACGTGCTTTACACGGCACGCGCTGACGCCATTTCACTGTAATAATTTCAAATTACCACTAAAGAACCTATTTGTCCAATATAATATCAAAAATGTAAGAATAAAACATAAAATAACTTTATATAATCTACGATCGCTGCTTTTCGAAAGCAATATGCATTGAAAAATACGGCTGAGTCGAGTTTAAACCACCAACATAGGTGGTTTAGAATATCGGAGAATTTGAGCCGAGAATTTGAGCCGCTCAAGCTAAATCGACTTTCTGCATACCAAACTAAAATTTAAAACGAGTTTAAACTCGATTCAGATTGATCGCAGTTTAAACAGACTTTCTGCATTCCACCCTAAAGGTTGTTAGTCACAATAATAAAATGTTGGAATACTAAATAGTCAGAATACTAAATAAAATACTTGACCAATATAAGGATCCGAATAGGTTGCCAAAAAATATCTTTCATAAATTTTTTGTGTTCGACAAAATGTTATTTCGTGTTGTTTTCGATAGATGTGGTGAGTCATGAACAAAGTATATGTAACAGTAATTTCAAATTGGATGTGAAGTAACATGTTTTTATCACAAGTAGTTGCCAATAATACATACTTAGAAGCAGGGGTGTAGTGATAATTTTATAGGTACCGGAGCTACCGGAGCTACCGGAGCTCCAAAATGCCCCCTTGCTACGATTGGCAACTTTGTCTCACACGGTTCGTCTCGTAAATGGACAGGAAGCGTTCACGTGAGTGCATTGTGCACGTACACAATTCCAGCAGGTTTACTATTAAATATATAAGAAAATAATAAGCCTACTATTGGCTGTTAACCCATCATTCACTTGTAAAGGTGGCGGAGCGGCGCTCCTGCACGCTCCGGCAGCACTACACCACTGCTTAGAAGGGTTGACAAGATTGTACATTCTGAAAAGGAACTCCGAACTCCGAACTCCGACTCTTTTATACACATAGCATGGAAAGAAGATTGATTAGCAGCAAGGCCATGTCCTATTATTTAAATTTTATTTTCTGTAATTGTTAAAATAATTAAAAATTAAGACTTACATATTACGCATTTTATGACTGCTGATGTATGTAATGGTATGGTAACTAGTAACTTGAACTTATGAAATCATTGCCTTTGAAATGCTTTTCACAAATAAAATCTTTTTGAGCCAGTATTCTTTGCTTGAGATCGTTGTTGCATGGGTCCCTGTATCGGTATATTATCTGCAGAATATATTAAGTAGAAATAATTCAAGTATGCTATGAGCTGTTCAACTAATGCAACAACGTATTACTTGATGAAAAGATTCAGCCCATCTAATTGTTTCAACATCGTATAGCTGTTTGCAGCCATTTGGAACAACGTAAAGCTTTATTCCTTGATAGGAGGAAGAGGGACATTGCGGGTTGCATCAGTATTACCCTCCTCGGTTTTCTAGTAGTATTTGCCATTTATTGTTTATAGTAGAAAAATCCTAAAATATCTAAATTTCGTAAGCAAGCACTTGTCAGTCACTAGGCAAACTTAGTTTAAAATGAATATTGATAAATTATTTGCAACTTCTCATAATATAATTTGGCGTAATTTTATTTGACGCCACTATTTATTGTTTACTCTGTTTACCGGATACCGAGAAATTGTCATTTATCAAGTTGCAGATTATTGAGAGAGGGTAGGTCATTCTTATTCATTTACCGGCCGATACGTGATCTAAATTCCGTGATAGGACTCTGCATCCAACGATTGGGTGATTTTCTAAACTGTTAAGCAAATTCTGATCTTTTCCCAAAGGTTGCCTCGACCAAGTTGTCCTTCCTCTAACCGCTAGATGAGATCCAGTACACAGTTTACTGGCATTTCAGAAACAGATTGAAGTGAGCGCGTCAGGTTCGAACCTCGCCAAGGGCGATCTCCGCGTTTTTGAGCAAGACTTATTTATCTCGCATTCGGCCCATCATCATCATCATCATCATCATCATTATATCATCAGTGATCTTAGGTGATATGATCCTACATGTTCCTGGATACCATCAAGTCGAGAGCGTTTAAGAAAAGGTTAGCTAAAATTTATAGGACAAAAAGTGGAATTTAGCTTGAAGTTCATTAAAGTAATTCTGTCGCCGAGATATATTGTCACCTTTTCATTCTATCGCCCATACATTTGTGCTGTACGAAGAGCCCTTGGAAACTAGCAAATGTAATCAATTTTCTCTAAATATTCAATCCCACGCGTTCCTTTTGCACTCATAAGAGAACGGCTCTCCCTTACTTTCCACTTTATGTTAAAATCGGTAGGGGTTAACTGTGTGAATACTATCTAGCCCTACTTTTTTACAGTGTTACAATCTTTTACTGGATTTTTACATAACTAATATGTAATCTCTTTAATAAATCTCCGTTACAAACTACCCTCACAAGGGTATTCCTTCAAGGTTTATTGGATTGCGCTGAAAATAAAAAATTAATGATCAACTTTTAAATCTGAGTAGGTCGGGTTACTTATAATTTATTGCTGTCTAATGTATATCTCTGTGAATGTTTCTACCTCTACTTCTTATATTCGATCGACTGATTGTACAATATAACGCTGGTCTATACATAGCATGAAGGAGGAGATAAAATATCATAGGTTGGAAAATCTACTGGTAAAAGGGTATATATAGCAGGCCTGTAAGTATGACTTTGCGATTTGTGTGTTTGTTATGTTGTGATAGTAGTGTGTAGTACGGTTGAACATTAGTTTACGTAGCGGTTAGGTTCCGGAAAACTGCGACTGGTACTATATACTTATAATTGGATTATCCACCATTAAATACAGTAGTGCCTCGTACTTCATACTGTATCCGTTCCAGGAAGCCATTCGAACTCTTAATTGCTTCTCATCTGGTTATATTAAATAGTGAATTAGTCCATTCCCAGACCCTAAAATACCAGACACATGCTGATACTTACTAAGTTTCAGTTCTAATTACTCCCGCGGCAAATCACAAACTCACTGCCGTGCATTATAAACTTTGGTGATTATCATGTCAATTGACCTTGACATGTATTTTAGCGGTGTATCAAGTTCATTTAGAATTTGCAATGCTTCTCCCGGAGAGGAGACGTTAGGATTGCTTTCGTAGACGTGATTATAGCCAAGTCTTGTCGTAAATCCAAAATAAGCCGTTTGTTTATTATCATCTGATAATGGTACATATTTCAATCTCTGCATTACATTTTAATACCATCTGCTCAATCGAGAGTCAATTAGACCAGAATATTGTGGAATCTTTTCTCATGTGTCTGATTCTATAACTGACAATCGATCTATGTTGTAATGACACGAATCGCAATTATTATTCATTGGATACACTCAAATATCTCGATACCGATAAGGGAACTTGATTTGACTGGGATACGTTTCTACCGAACCCTACTGGATTTCTGGTAAGAAATTTGTGAGAATTTATATTGGAACTAGAATTCTGTTACAATATATAAGTTCGTTCTCAGTTTGTTTCAAAAAACCTCAAGAATTTCTTCGGGGAACAGCTGACTTAGATAAATTACTTTGCTTGGTTGGACTTAAATACAGCGGCTTGTAACGATAATGTTCCATCAGGATGCCAGAGGAAACAAATGGAAGGGTTAAACAAAATCAAAAATAGTTTAACCGACGCCAAATGTACGTGTGCCTGTTTAACACGCTTTGAATTCTCAGTTGCCAATTAATCTCCAAAAATCTCTGAAAAAGTATTGAAATTTGGCGCCAAAAGTGCCATCCTGCAATCCTG
Source organism: Halocynthia aurantium (assembly GCA_013436065.1). Lineage (NCBI taxonomy): Eukaryota > Metazoa > Chordata > Ascidiacea > Stolidobranchia > Pyuridae > Halocynthia > Halocynthia aurantium. Next base: position 35,968 of record QXVX01004209.1, on the reverse strand, counting down.
CATCGTTCTGAAACTCCAGTCAAAGACTCTGATGTACGATTATAGCACAGTCGGTGGTAATATAAGTTGTTCAAGGATAATGATAATGCTATAAAGATTTTTGTCCTTCTCAGAATGTTCACACATTTCGAAACATCGTTGGTAACCTGCAATTGATTAGGCTAGTTTAGTAGGTATTCCAATGTTGATTGATTGCGTTTAATTGATTCCCTGGCGAACTTCAATCAGTGACATGAGAATAGAAATTCGTTACTCACTGATACCCCAAACCTTTTTCGAGACCCGAGGGAAAATCATGGACAGACACAATCGTCTACAGATCAGTTGCTCTTTCGAAGCTTGACAGTAAGAGTATTTATCGATTTTTCGGCGACCGTGTCATACAGATCGGGTCACTGGTTCCGAAATATCACATTCATATTTTTGTGTGGAAGTTTTGGGATGACAGAAAATATGTGGACGTGAGTGCATCACAGCGACAAGGTATGATATATATGACTAGGGCACCATTAAAATACATCCATTTAATATGCATATTTAATAATATATCGTAATCGGCTTTTGAGTTAAACATACGTTGCGAAAATATAAATTAAAGCAACTGCTAACGGAGAAAGTTCGGCATACGCAATGTCATCGTCGGAAATATTTTTGATAGCCTTCAAACAAGAGACGAGTAGTATTTATACTTTAACAGTAGAAGATAGATAGTGGTATTACTCAAATCGATCAAGTTCAAAAGAAAAAGATTTTTTGTTTTTACCGTAACTTTTGCCAATGAGGCTAGTCATTCACTTTGATAGCTGCAAGCGCACCGTTTGCAAAGTAAAATACCCAAATCGAACCAGGTATCCTAGACTCCATTCAACCCGGAAATGATTGAAAATTCATCTAATATATAATATATATAATCCATTAGAAAATTACACTGTCACCCTCCACAAGGTTCCCCAGTTTGTTCTGCCCCTAAGTTGAATCCTTTAAAGTAAACACTCCAGGCTATCATGTATAATATATATGCCTACCGAAATTGAAGGATTAGATTCTTGGTGAGACAGCGACTGTCAAGTTGTCAAGCAATTAAACAAGGATCATTAAAACAAGGATCGTGATTGACAATTTTTACTCAATATATTTCGATAGCAATTTTGGTAAGGTAAAGGTTAAAAAGGGTGAGCAATTCAATCCTATTTTATAAGCCGGTTAAAAAACGCGTTGGCCTTCCTTTCTCTCCTGTACGTCACATTGTTTCAGGTATATAAGATGGCCAAAGGTGTCTTTCTTTCAAGGTGCAGACTGTGCAGACTCTCAAAGACTTAGGCTCTAGTAGGTGTGTGTGATCTGGTTATTAACATTATTTATTCTCGTTTACTTTAGTTTCTGTTTTCACTGAAATCACAAGTGTTTGACACAAACCGACTGTTCAGTACAGTATCATAGACATACGGAATGGCATCGGTAATTCTCGGGCGGTATTGTGGAGTGTTTTATATCTGCTTCCTGATCGTTTTGTCGACTTATCTGATCGCAAATCCTGAAGCTTATGCCCTGGAAAAAGGTTAGTTTCGCACAGAACATTTTGCAAAAATAGTCCGTGATGAGATAACCTTGTTCTGTAATTTTCTTGAGCTACTTTCTTGCAGAGACCAGTCAAATGTACAATATGGGACTGCCAACAAACGGGTTTAAGGAATTGGTAAGGCTAATATTATGATTTATGATTAATATACCAATTATTTTTACCCAATACCGTATTGAAAAACGTCGCGATATCTTAAAAAAGTGCCTTACATATTTATGTATGATAATTCATTTTTTCCGCAGGAAGATCAGTCGATGGATCGAGAGAAGATATTCAACGATCTAAACCTAAGGAGCAGTTTTGCTAATCCTTTCATACTGAAGAAAGACTCTAGAGAGGTATAATTTTAAAGCTGGAGTGAGACACAGAACACGGTTAAAGATGCATATTTCATCTTTTTTGAAATTTGCTGTTTTAATCAATTTATCACAATAAAGTGTCCCGGTAAAAGTGCTCTAAGAAAGATTAGTTTATAACTATAATTCATCATTTAAATTTGTATTATGCACCAAGAGATAGTTTGTGGCATTGCGATTATAGTAGTGAACGAGAGAAGTCTGTCGGTATATCTTCGTTTATTATGTATATTACTACCATCATTAAATGTGTGTTAATTTTTTCTTGGAACAGGAAGGTGAGACGATGGATAGCGAGCACATGATCAACGATCGGAGCCTTAGGAGCGGGTTTTCCAATCCTTTCATACTGAAAAAAAACGCCGAAGAGGTATGTTTTATTCGCTGAAGTGAGATACCGGAATCCTTAGTTTAACACAGTTAATGATATATATTACTAAGACCATACAAAAATAATTTCTACTTTTATCGGCGTATCACGATAAAAAGGTTACTTGAAATGAATAGAATGGGATTGGTTTAATATGTATTGTAAAATCATTTCAATTTAGGAGTATATTATGTGTTGAGGGCATTATTACATCTTCTCTATAATAAATATGACTAATACGACCTAGCGATACATAATTCGATAGCGGGGCGATCGAAGTAATCAATGTTTGTTAGAAAAAAACTTATTGAATAAAAAACATTTGAAAATATATTTCCGATCTATTGTTAGGCGAATACGGTCAAGTCTGGTCTGGACTACAGATACTTCAGAAACCCATTCATTTTCAAAAGAGAAAAACTTCAGGCAAGCTTTTTACATATCCACGAAGCCGTATTATTTCGTAATGCCTCGCTTTCCCTATCATATATTAAGCTTATCTCCATATCTATGATACTATTGTGAGCTTGCAGTGGAATTCATTACTAACTCAATTCATTACAGAGACAACCCTTCCTGCGAAGTAACTATCAGAATCCGTTCATATTGCGACGAGACCAATACGCAGACAACTACACGCCCAACGAAAAAATGTTCAAAATGCCTAGTATACTGAAAAAAATGATAGAGGTATGACGACAGATTTTTATTTTTTCAAAACTCTTTACCTCTTTACCAAAATAACTCGTATCTTCTTTCCAAACAAATTACGGTATGAAACGCAACCACAGTAAAACTACTACTTTACTTACAGAGAGAATATGGAATTCGTTACTGAGACGACGATTCGTGACTCTGCGCAGCAACGTGATTATCAGATTGATGTGCTGTGTATTTATGTCCTTTGATTTCTCGGTGTATTGTTTTTGCAAAGCTTGAATTTTGTATTTTTAATGAAATAAATTATTTGTTGTAGTCAACTGAAATCAATTCAATCAGAAATCTCTGTATGCGCCCTATAGGTATCAGGTATAGAAATAAAAAATCGATTAATATATTCAGACGACTGCAGTGGCGATTGGATAAAGCAATTATCTAGCGTTCGGGTAGGCGTCAACACACATAAATGAATTTGAAAAATGGAATACAATTAGACTGTCAAACAGGTTAAGTAGCACTCGACATGATTACATTGAGCTGTATATATGTGACTGGTAACGTGTAAAGTAAACACCAAATAATGAGTACAAGTCCAATTCTACCAGTACCCGCAGACAACTGCGCTATGCACATTAAATTTTTATCATGACCTGAACATATTGTCTTGTTAAGGAATGGAAAGATCGGTTAAAATGGCAGAGTTTTCATCTGGGAATATAACTTGACATTTACATTGACAAGGAAAAAAAAATATTGGCCTTTTCCAGATTTGTGCTTATCTCCTACGCTCATCTCGCTCGGTTGTCGCTTTATTCCTTATCTAACGGCATATCTTTGTTGCTTTTCGTATCATAAACTTTGTCAGTAGAAGCAGTGGTCGCTTATTTATTCGCATTCGATCATGCAATTACACCCTTAAAGGTTTTTTGAACCTTTTTAATCCCTATGCTTTATACCTACTTAAAATAGAACGGGATGACAGCTTTAGCTTTGAATTTTCTCGAAAAATAATCGCTTTCTATCAGTTCCCGGAAGTCGCGTTTTGTCGTCAGTATGCTCATGAGAGACGATTTATACAATTCCCATGTTTTCACCGTTTCCAAAGCATCGCGAGTGTCAACAATGTTAGGGTAGTTGTTCGTCTGAATACATTGAACTAAATATTCTCAAATCTGTGTCACACATATTAATAGAGCAACTAGTCTAATAGGGTAGACTTACGCGACAACTGATCCTACTTAAGAGCGAAGTGGGAGCGTTCCGGAGGAAGAAGTTTCTTTTAAACAGAACTACTTCAGATCCTGCGTCACTGATTAAGCGAACATGAGGCAAATCTTCTATCGAGCTTTTTTCAAGTCCCTTCAGGAGAAAAAAATGAAAAAATCTATAAGTAATGGAATAACTCCAGAAAATTCCCTCGCATTTCGCCACTTTACTTGGTATGCGGATTCTACTCGGAGCAATTTCAAGACATCCCTAATGAATTGTATTCGTTTTTGTTCATAGGCAGTACGAAAAACCTCATGTCCAATGCTATACACTGCGGTATTATAATATCGACTCGAGACCAGGTTTTGTTTGGAACATATAGGGCTATGCTACCATTGAACAATCTTAATAATCGTTACTATATATATTGCTTACAAAATAACTACAATGTGTACTTTCCCAAATGGTAGATTGTTTAAATATATGATAACGGGTCAGAATGTAGATTATTTATACAGTAGTTTGTATGTAGGCCTGTAGTGTAGTTTCATATTATTAATTATTAATACTTAGATTGAATGCAAAATTGGTTTATCATGCAAGTACCGCAATGCATAATCCACAATTATGCACTGTGCACAATCATTCGATAATATAATTGTCCAAAACATTCGTCTCATCAGTCCCCTGCGGCAAGACCTTTTACGGGATATAGTATTAACGAAGCGGGTAGCGCAGATGCTTTGATTACCGACTAATAATAAACAGCATACTAATACAAAAGCAAAGCGTCAATTACGATAATTGATTGGTCATATGATCAATATACCAAGACATCTCCAGGTTTCAGCTTGCCCAACTCCACGAAGGCTCTTCTCAATAGGGGAGACTCGTCATGTAGAATATTCTGTTGTTTGTTTACTCGCTGAATAGTCAATATCTTATTCCATCTTGGTTTTGTCAGGGGTATTTTTTTGGCTAGCGAAGTAGCAAACAATGAGCCTTGGGTTCCTGAGTATTGAACGTCAGCACGGCTGGTTTTCGAGTTCTGGTCGATATCCGCGTTCTCCTCATTCTTAAAAAAACCTGATAGCTGAGGTAATATACCACCTCTCTCTTCCTTGGTCCATTGATTTCCCCTCCGGGATACCATATCGCGAGCTGCATTGTCGTTCCAATAGTGATGAGTCCTAATGAAAGGATAAATGTTATTATCAGTATTGCTGGAGATGGGTACATGAAGTCATTAGACACAATATCCCACCGAAACGAGTAACTTTCTTGACTAAAGTGGGGATAGTGGAAACAGATCGGCGATGATGAAACTTTCAAAACTTTAAAATTTTCACAAATGCACATGACGGAGATGACAGAAGAAGTGTCCATAGAGTGCGCTATTGTTGAATGATCACTCTTGTTGAAACATTTCAAATTTTTTGTCAATTTGATTTCATCTGGGATACTCTAATTCTAAGCTTATGCATTATTAACCTGTATATGAAGATTTTGGATAGAAAATGGCCCGACAGCAGAATTTCATTAGTATTCGACTCGTTACTTATTTTTACACAAGCTATGTTGTGCGCAATTTTGTTTTCGAAAAATCCGCTTGGTAATAAAGACGTTGGAAATCTTTTAACCTGTGCTGGCGGTACTATCCGAAAGGCAAACAATATTACAACAAATCACGCAGGTTTTATTCATGATGTTTTTTTTATAATTCTCATCGTTTTCAAGAACAATTTGACCATGGAATATACCTGGTGTCCCCTAGCGAAGAATGACTACCGTGACTTGATATTGCTGGTTGTTTTCTCGCATGCAGTGAGCTAGCAATAGCAGAAGAACTGTGACATGTACGTTTATTTATTGAATATAGCGGAGGCCGAGGTGGTCCTTTCCACATCCGAAAACTCGCGCGACCTTCTGCTGCGGAATGAGTGCGTGTAGTGCGTCCGCAGCCTAGTTTGTGTGCGGTTCGCTTGTTAAACAAAGAACGTTTTTGGTGTTTAATGTCCGCTACAGTTTGAAATCGGATTAGGGAACATTGACCCTGCAAAAAAAGAATAAGATATATCCTAATGCACATATATTTTATTCACGAACACCACGTTATCACGCTGATACAGTATTTGTAAAATGCTATCCATATTGTAAAATGCTATTCATACAATGGAACTCCTGAGGTCCATAAAATGAAATCGCGATAAAAGCAGGGTTCAAGAAACATTTGCGTTAAATCAGAGCTTGTAATAAGGGAGTTACACTGTATAGTGATATTTAATAGGGATGCCCCAATAAGTAAATTGCCGATACCAATAAGTTGGCCGCGGGTTATTCATAGTCTTACTATGTATATAGAGATATGAAAAAAAATACCGAAAGATCTACATATGATATATGGTCATCATATGTTTGTTTGGAACGGTTCCCAGTATCTAGGATATTAAAATTTGACAGACTAGGTTAATCAGAAGAGGCTGTAGTTTGACACTACCAGCTGATCTCATGATGCTCCAACATGTACCCATCAATATAAATATTTGAAAAAAAATGCCGACTATCAAAACCGATTAATCGGCCAAAAGCAGTTCGGGAAGTGCCGATCACCGATTAATTATCTGCCGATTAATCGGTGCAACCTTAAAATTTAATAATAGTATTCAAAAATTTACTTACCGATTTAATCACATAGATCCATTCAAAATCAGTACCACCATGAAATACGGTACTTCCCTTCCTAGAGATAATCGACAAAAGTAACATAAAATCATGAAGATATACAACAGTCTATATGTCGTGTTACTATCATATACGTCGAACGCAAAGCCATAATTTGAAACTAATTAATAATTTAATAATGTTACATAGGTTTATATTTATAAACAGTGATCTGTTAAATTTGTAAATAAGTAGTTTACTGGAATTCAATAACTTTCCCCACAGTTTTCGAAAATTTCCTCCAGTTGTATAACGCTCGATGTAGTTCCAAAGTGTCGTTTATATTCCCGCCTGGATCGATTCCCTCATTCAGGAATCCTAACCCCGACGGTTAATTATAATGATACAATACTCTATGTAAATATTGATTTGATAGCCAGTAATAGACCCAAATATTCAACAAGCTCCTGTTGCCCGTCTATCTTCTAACAAGGTGAAGAGCCCATGTACGTAAAATAAGGTAGGATTTCTGCTTAATATATGCGAGAAATTTTTTTGCACACTTTTTTTTCGTTTATTTTTTGTTTAACTCGCAAAACAATGACTCATTTTGTCTTAAACCTGAAATCATTAAAAAAGGATTTAAGTGTTCTGTTTTTTTCCCCTTGGGAATTTGTATGTTTCGTAAGTCAACAACGCTATAATTTGAACGTTTTAAAAATAAGTCATAATTACTGATAGTATTGCAGTCGAATGTTCTGAGATTTCCTTCCGACGGAATGAAATGGGAAAGAGTAAAACAAAAAGTGCCTCGATAAAAACTCCGTTGGCGCCCCACCTCTTTCTCCGTGAATGAGGAAATATTCCTGAACAGAGAGGTGCATGTGAGAAGATTACAATAAATTGCATTTAATAAAGATCCATCCGAAATCGACGCTCCTAATTTATAGGTATCTAAAATTACAGGCGACCGTCATAATGGAGATAACACTAACATGATACATCTTTCATTCCCGACATCAACAAATGTAAAAATACATTTTACTATCGGAAAAAATGGTTTGGACGACAGATTACCGAACCACGGCTGTATATGAATCAACGGTCCAGGTTCTAATATTGGGCCAACTAGGCAATCGTGAATGGCACAAACCTCACATGGGGTTCAATATCAACACTAGAGGCTTTCATGCAAATTTTATGTTTTAACGAAAACAATGCACAATGGAACCGCAGTCTACTAAAATCTACCGACCCTTGATCGCCAGAATACGCAACCAGGTTGGTACAAGTAGTTGACTTTAGCAGTTTTTATTTAGCTGAAACTTACATCTCTGTCCAGAACTAGTGCTTCCACTGGACCACGGCATATTAAAGATTCTTTCCTCGGTATTCTCTGTTCCATTTCCTCGACCTATGCAAATTACAGTTATTCCAAAGAAGTAAACAGACAGTGGAATACAGGAAGCAGACTATTCAATTCGTCAAGGGTAGGAAATCTAGTTCCATTACAAATATATTACTAAATGTTGCTTTCATGTGGTCAACTTCCAAAATTGGATTCTCTCGGATTCCCAAGCCATCTGATTGCTACGTTCAAGTTGCATCAACACAAACAGCACAGAAAAACCTCTAGCTAGTATGTAGCGGATTTTTAATACTTGGACGACGCTCAGTCGCCCTATCGAAGCGAGGGTCAAGGTGAAATTACAGATAATATGCTACAGAAGTTCATACCCGCAGAGCTGAATGTTGATAACCTGATATTGGATTTAAAATACTTAAAAAATAAGCATCAGGTATTCATCGCAATAGGATTATGTCAATTTTATAAAGAATACCAAATGATATGCGGGTTACAACCTATATGTATGTGTTTTTCTTGGCCGTGCTCCAGTCGTGTAATTACAGTGATTAAATATATGACTCACGTCCGTTGTCATTCCTTTAGTGAGACAGCCAATAGTTTTTGATATTATTCCAGTATTGATATGATATTCCTTCACTTTTAGTAATTTACCCGTAACAATGAAATAGAATCTATCAGGTTGGCGACCTTTCTGTGCAACAACCCTGTCGTTCTCGTATCTGTAAAAATAGATGCAAGCGTTGATGAATTCCATGGATTCAATATATGATGTATCTATTAGATTCTTGAATTCGAATAGGGCTACTGCAAGCGGGTGGTTAAATAAGCTACCTTTCGTATGCCACATGGCGTCCAAGCAACTCAGTTTCTTCTGGAGTGGAGGCACCTACTAAAAGACGATTTGCTCCGCATGCTCTTAAGTAATACTGAATTTTATGTATCTCTTCTGAAGTACGGATTTCGGGCGGAATTGAAAATATCAAACGTAGTTCAGTACTTATCTGCGAATAAAATAATAAAATCCTGAGTTCATGAATTCAAGTTTGTTCAATTGAACTGTAAACAGCATAATCATTATAAGCCTCTAATAATACTGTAGTGATGAAATCATTAAAGTCGAATTGAAGCCGATTTAAAAATTGTGCTCCAGTTTTACATAGATTCGAATCAGGTTAATCCAAGCCAAATCTTAGTAACAGCTAAACCACAGAATTAATTGTGCTACAGAATCTTCTTAGTTACATTTACATTTCTATTATGTTAGCAAGCCGAAGAATCGAAAAGTATATTGGAAAAGTAGGCTGGTGCCATTAAAAACTTTGATCAATGTTTATATCAATTGTTCAGATATCACCCTAAGGCCTAAAAAGAGCTATTATGATGTCACCAGATGTCGAATTGAAATTGTGATCCGGTTTTGCGAAGTGCTACCACAGAACAAACACTGAACTACATGAATCTTCTGGATTACATGCCTTCGTCATTATTGCCCTATACTTTCTTTATTTTTACTTATTTATTACTAATCCAGTCGTTCCTTAGATATTATCTTATATAAAATAAGGGCGCCCGTCAAAAATGATGGGGTTATTTAAGTAATTTATAAGGGTGTTACAGTGATTCCAATCCTAATAAAGTTACCGTCCTAAGCATTCTTCAAAGCTAATTAAACTCTTACTTCAAATAAAATCAGGCGTGATTTAATGAATCTTTCATAAGCCAGATTACATTATAGACTACTTCACTAGCGACGTATAATTGATCTACTAATAATGAATCGACTACTCTACTACGTAAATTATCCTTGAGTTTTATTTTTTATTTTTATTATATTTAACACATCGAGGAAACACGATTAGCTTAGATAGTTTTCGTTTGGGCTTAGCTTTTAGCTGCTGTTGCTTGATAATCATTAGCACCCTGAAGAATATATCCTTCTTTTATTGTAGGAATTATATGAAGATTTTTTCGTAAGTGAGCATACGTTTTTTCCAGACTTCGAAGTTTCATAGCATTTAAGATATTCTAGATATTTTTCATTTACCGAGCATCTTTTGCGAGTACGCAAATCGACGTCCTTTTCCTGGTGAATCAATGTCATATCGGCTGACTGTATTGCATATCTAATTAAAATTGAATAAATCAAAAAATGACTCGATTGCGCAACGAACAAACAACAAGAAAAGACAGTATCACACAGAGTTGGGCAAACAGCGGAGACAAGATTGCGTTTTTTTTGATAAAATAGCCCGCTTACAGATACTACTTTGCGAACGAATAATTCAGTAGTAAGAATATAAATTATATTTTGCATAGAACAACTTTAATTATTTTAGTATTTTTTGTTGAATGGTCCCGCTAGTGACCTTAAACCACTGTATGTTCAAATCGCCCTCAGGAAGAAACTTTTGCCCACCTCTGGAATAACAGTAAACTTACTTTCTCCGCATTCTGAAACATCCACAAAGCAGAATAACCGAACGAACAAGTTTTCGAAATAGATTTAGATACTGTGAAAATAATTATGTATTAATTTTTAATAAATGCAGAAATCAGAATAGAAAATGATGTCTCAGAAATCAGGTATACATACACTACTGTACTAACTTTGGCGGATTTCTCGCTGTTAGAATGCGATCGAATGCGACTCTTCTGGGTGGGTGAACTCACTTGCAACAAGGCCGTTTCCATTTTCTGAAGTTAAATACATATACAGTATATTATTTGTTTCCGCTGAAAATATTTATTCGATATGAAAGTGGAAGGGTGTTTTTTAGTGTATATCATCTATTCAAAAACAGGCTACAAGGCTGTATCTGTTTCGTTTAGCAGGCGACTTGATAATCCAATCATTAAAATAAAGTCACAATTACAACTTACATCCAGTAAAAATGCATAGCAACAATGACAAGTTGAATCCAGCCAGTTGTCAACTAAGCAATTGTCATCTGTGACTCGGTTCTAGTAGAATTTGAACCAAAAATAAATCGAGTCTGATTAAAGACTGAGTCAATAATATTCTATAGCGTCACACAATAACTACCCACTGGAAGTTGTACGTGGTGAAAAAAAGTATACAAGAGTACACGTTATATTTGCAGGAACTTGAGTCAATTCATGTTTGTGTCATAAATTGAATCAACTCATAGAGTCAGATTTTCAAGTCAAGGCAAATAGCACGAGCGAATTCACGACAAACTGAGTCAGTCATCAAAGATCACATTTTTGCAGTTACTATTCAAGATTCGAAGATATGTGAAGGAATTTATTTTAACTAATAAACGTATAATATATATTACTATACACTATATGTTAGAATATTATCGTTTTTCAACGCAGCTGGCAATCTATTACGTCATTAGTATTAAAAGCTAGATTATCATGGGGTGATGAAGGAATATTCGCTTTAAATGCTTCCTTTAAAACCGACGTTATAATGACCTTCTGTTATACCAATAATGGGTTGTCAACTCCAGTCAGCGTTGCCACGGAGTACCGTCGATCCCCAAAAACAACTCGTTTAAGAGTAACCGAAGCTCTTCTAGAATGTTTTCGTCGATCAAAAACTGCTGATGGGTCCAAAGAAATGCCATAATCGTAAATGCTAGCAGACCTCATCTTTGGACTATAATATGTAGCTCATATGATGTTGCAGCAACGGATATTCATTCGAACGCCAACTAAATGATCTACTGTAAATGAAATATTATTGTTCACTGCGATCTTGATACTTGACTGAACTACTTTAAATTAAAAAGAACTTTGACGAACCGAGAAGCCTTTCAGACTGAGTTGATTTAGGCTCCACATCTGAAATTTAAGTTCGAAGTATTAAAGCACCGCGCTATATGAAAACATCATTAAGTGGGATAGTTGTTAAGACTGCACGCGTTACGTCAAATTCTGTCATAACTTTCTTTATTTATCGAAAGGGGAGATAAATAAATACTCGCCTCTGTAAATCATTACACGATTATGATAGAATGTGTAAACATAGACCCGGAATTGATTAAGACTCTATGATAGGATAGGCGATAACCCTGCACTCGGGTTCTACGAATTCGAAGCTCAAGTAATTAAATTTAAGTGTTCAGTATTAAGTATTGAGAGAACTTACAGTAAAAATAAAAACAAAACCATGAACCACCCTAATGATGAATTTCGTCGCCTTTCACCTTTGTTAGATCGTGAAATTTACATTTGCTATCAGTGAGTATTTTAACCTCTCGTTTTAATCCAGTTTCCGTGTAAACCTTATGATACAATAGGCATTTGAAAAAGATTTTAATTTGTGGTGTGGATGTATTTATTGTACGTATTAAAACACAACACGTTATTATTGGTATAACGGATGTATTTATTGTACGTATTAAAACACAACACGAAATTAAATTCCGTTGTAAAAAAAGTTAGAATCCGCCAATGCCCTGTAATGGGATAAACCAGAGGTTCTCAACGTTTTTTTTCGTATTCCTCCCTTATCAACCCCAGACGCCTGGTCATTACAGAAAACAAAAGAACGAAAAATCAACCACATATTAACAAATTTTTATACAACTTTAATGATAACCGGGAGCATCGTGTTGAGAAACTAATAGTCATTTGTTACTTACAACTCGCAGCTAGTAGGTTAATCTAGATTCTAGAAAACTATCATGTAGCGCTGATAACATTAAACCTTGCGTAACAGAAAAAAGACATTTAGAAACTATTTCCCCTTGGGCAAATTCCCTCCCAGGAATTTTAAATTCCTCCTTTAGGGAACCAAGTGGCTCCGGTTGAGAACCACTGGGTTAAACTGTACGGATGTGTAAGGCGGTGAAAAAAATAGGCTAACAGATAGACAGGCAGGTTCAGTTTTAGAACTATAGATATAATTAGAATAGCAGCTGGCTTAGGGCTGCCACACAGCTGCATAACGATAGTTCTAAATTTCCCGTAATTGAATTGTCATTTCCATAACGCTGTTAAGCTTTCAATAGTCGTAAGACCTATCATGCAGCTAGTGACGTTAATTAAAATACAATCGATTTTGGCGCTTACGACTTCCAATCCGCCACTTCTTCACAATTTCGACGGAGCTACATTAAAACAAAGCTCATTAAGCAGATTAAATAATCCGTGAAAACGATTTTATTTATGTGGTGACGCAAGGTTGGGCAAATGAGCGCAGACATGCATCAAATTTTAATCATGTGTTGTGACATCTTATCTCAACATCTTCTCCGTTCAATTATTCCACGCTTTTTTCAGTCCATAATTCTACATAATTTCTACAATCGTAAAAAGCACAGCTGGTAAAAACCATATGTTCTGTGCGTCAACAAGACCGTAATAACAAATACCTAAATATACCTGAAAAATAGACATATTTTCGTTTCGTACAGCTTTCGATTATGGTTCGTTAATTCGGTATAGGCTTTAAATAATTGAATGTTGTTTTGCTAGCGACTGTTTCTATGCTTTTATCGTAATTGGAATTTGGTCCAAGCAGTTCCAAAGCAAGCCTAACCAAGGAATGACGTTTACTTGCTACGAAGAATAAACACCTCCTATTTACAATAACAAAAGTTTTTCGTGAAGCAACATCGCCATTGATAAACAGATCTATACCGAATTAGGCACTCGATCCAATCCATGATACAGTATACTATATGAGCTATGACCCCTGCGTTGTAGAAGTGTCAACTGTATTTGGAATATTTCGGGTTATGTACTATCACGAAGCAAGTGCACATAGAATATAAAGCGTGTACATTTGGTAGGTATGTGTGGTTAATGACGATTGGTACCTTCCTTATCTAAACAAGATAACGCTCTGAGAAAAGTTGCCCTGAAGGTTGCATTGTGGACACGATTATTAAGAAGTTGTAGGGTGTCTTGCTTCCGAATTTTAATCAATCGATCAATATTTGGGCCTTTTGGCTGTAAAAAATAATTTGGGCTAACTGAATTTGAGCAAAATGGGATTTTAGCAGCACCATGAAATCAGTTCAAGCTAATTGAAGTTCGACTTTATGTATTTGATATACTGACGGCATTTATTTGTGTTATTTTTACCTCAAATTATGTGTATTTAGGGTTAAATTTAATTAAGATAGGTTCAGATTAGGGTCTGATCACAGATTAATTCACTTTCCACTATTTCTAATGAGGATGATTCATTCGGACCTCAAATAGTTTAGAGTTCGATGACCCTCCTGGAACGAATTAGGTATTATGTACGAGGGAGGCACCATTGTATATGATTAAATTATCAACATAATATTGTTTTGGCGTATTATGCCGTGTTTAAAAGGTAATACATATATAATTATTGGCAATTTCTTAAATATTTTTTACGGTACGGTGTACGTGTTTTTAATTGGGGGCTCGGCAAATAAGCTGGCTACAAGTTATAATGTAATATGTATATACTAGAGTAAAATATAATTATACTTGAAAACTTCAGTATCCACATTGTCTTCATTCAAACCTCACATTTCAAACGCATAAGGATATTCCAAATATGGAATTTTGGACTAGAATTAGGAAACTGTCTCAATCAATCAATATATAGGACTATTGTTCAGCAGCGCGATATAGCGGCGTTTCAAACATTTAAACCATTAAGATCAAGTATATATAAGTAAAATCGTACAGATGTATGCATGACGTCACAAGAGAAAGGCGAAGTATTTTCGAAATAAAATTGGATTTGTCCTTATTTCTAGTCATTGGCAATCCTAGTCATAGTTATTTCTTCAAAAACAATTACCATGACATTGTCATTTATACAACACGAGTGCTCCCAAAGGAATGCCGGGAAATTCAAAATCTTATTCAACACTTTCAAATGGCATAGCTGCCAATAGATACATAACTAGGAAATTAAATATTATGTTGAAGAGAAAGAGCAGCAGACTAAAAAAAGAGTAATCAAGTTAGTTAACCTACCAGAATTCTATTTCGCAGCTTCTCTGGCGCACCTTTAGCTTTTTTGAATTCAGATTCTTTATAGATCGAAATTTTCAACATGGCATCGGGGTCACGCCAGCCTTCAAGATGAAATTATAGTTGATGTCATGCATTAATTAACATAAACACTGATAAATGATATTTACCTATTTCCCATTTTGCATTCGAGGATGTTCTTGTTATAGGTCTGCTACCACTGACCACAGATTCCTCACTTGCGGAACTCCTGCCGTTATGCGCGTCTGTATATTTAAGCATTGTACCACTCTTTATTTAGCACTTGAACAGCTTAACTATAGGAAAATATACCAGTGAATATAATCTGACACATATAAACATTTCTATTTCTTTCGTACGGTGTCCTCAAAGCACATGAACACACACCAGCTTTTTTAATCATAAAGATACAACACAAGCACACATACAACGACATATTCACAGTACTGTATAAGGCTGATCGAATCAGATACACAATAAAGACGCCTTGATCCCAGCACCCATAATCCCATGCTTGCCACCTCTCTTTGCTTCACATTTTTTCATCTAGTTGAATCTACATATATTTTATTGTGTTAATAATGTGCTAGAGCAGTAGTCCCCAACCTGTGGGTCGCGACCCCAAGTGGGGTCGCTGTAACAATTCAATGGGGTCGCCTGTTAGGCCAAAATAAGAGAGGTATAACTTGCTTATTGTTAAAAATTGAAATTATTCGACCGAAGGAAGTTCTTAGTTTAGGCGGGGTGGATTTTGAAGCCGTCGTCGTACCAGGTAGGTAGGCGGTGGTCGTACGTCTTTTCTGCGCCCGTGAACATATCGCTCGATTAGAAATATATCACGATGGGGTCGCGAGTAGTCACAGAATTCGATTTTTTTGAATATTGGGGTCGCTTAAAAAAAAGGTTGGGGACCACTGTGCTAGAGAAATCTGAGCCTGGGGTTCTCTACTTTTAGTATCGATATTACAATTAACATGAAGCATAATATACACTTTTTCTGAAAACAGTATACACTCGATTAACCTAACACCGTTTATCAGAGTCCTCGATTTTTCTAACTTCCATCCTATCTTACGTGCTCATAGTAAGAATAAGCTGGCAAGGCAAGTCGGCCACCTGTGAACAGGTTGGAAGGTTGAGCCACGCCGATTATATGCAAGAGAGTGTTTACATGCAGTGGTGTAGTGGTAATTTCATAGGTACCGATTGGCAACTTTGGCAAAATAATAAGCCTTCTATTGACTGTTAACCCATCATTCACTTGTGGAGGAGACGCTCCGGTAGCACTACACCACTGTTCACATGTACAAAATAAATTTAATTTCAGTCTTGTTAGCGTGTCGTTACTTTCGGTTTTGCACAAGAAAGGCTCACAAAACTTTATTTAGTTTATTTTCATTTATATTTCCATCATTATACAAGGGAGCGATTCTAGAATGATATACTGTATAATGATATAAAAATGATGTAGATTGCTAACTGGCAGTACTACAACCATAAGTCTTATCATAAGGGTTGAAAATTCGAACCTATCCGAAGTTTCTAGCAATTCCGGATAATAGGGGGCCCCTACTTGTCGAGGCAGTGAAACCATGACATCATAATGAGAAAACATGTACAGTATTGAAAAGTCGCTTCATCAAAAAGAGAATGTTGCAATGGAATCATTTTTTTACCTTGCATCAAAGCCTGTTATTAATTTTTAGATGCCGATTCAAGTCACGAGAATATGCACCTGTAGTCATTCGACACTGAATAAATTATATTCACACAATACTGTAGTCACAACGAATAATTTACAAAAGATTCGATACTAGCGCAGTACGAAAACCCACCTATAAGTATGGATATGTTCGGGTGAGTTAGAACAGTGCTCGTAGTGATTTTATGCGATCATAGTCACAACAGTAACATAAATTGTATGGCCCATACGCTCAGCAAATCTATCTTAACGTCATCTTACAGAGCATACCCTAAGCCAGGTAACAAGGGTTTCAGACGAATCACACTACTGCTCTAGTACCAAAGATCCTGTAGATCTACCGGTAATAATAATCTGCACCATGTCATACATAATTCTTGAGACATTTTACTGTCACTCTGCTGGGTTTATATTAAACTACATTTGAAATCATTGAATCGTAGCATTTTGCATCAGATTACATACAATGTATGGAGTTGTTTCCATTAAATAAAATTACAAACCAAAGGGACATTTTAAGTCTCGTCAATGTCTTTTCACATTATCGGATCTATTTGTCAAATGTGCTATAAAACGAATATTGAATACATACAAAAAACTATTTTGAAAGCGTCCTTTCATCTCTTTGTCTTCTTTATTAAAATGAATGTTAAATGAATTGTCACTAAAGATTATACGCTTTGTTTACTAAACAGTGAGAACAAGCCACTTTAATCCAATGGATTCCCAACTCAAGAAAACATTGTTTTGTTAGAGGATGGCTGACGCCGCATTAACTCAAAAGGCTGACACGTATTTTAAATTGAGTGACTTCGTTAAGCTTTCGCATTGAATAGATATAGTACACCATAAATCTACTTAAATCCCCCGTGAATAAATATTGTAACAATATAAATGTTTTGAGATGTAATTGGTTTCCAACTTTAGATTGGAACAAATGGTTATACAATCCGCACAGAAGGCATCGCGATTTGGTCCTCTACCACATTAAAGAAAAGTATCGTCTTTTTTCTTTGGCAAATTGGTGCATTGCTACTGCCATCACCACACATATTTCATATATTCAACCCAGCAGATATCAAGAGCGTGGAAATCGACTTTAAAAAATCGCGTGGGATACCTCGGAGCCAGCCTATCTGGCCTGTGGCCCTGCTCTGGATGGCTCTATGGACGTGTATCTAGGACACGTAAACACCAGTGTTTTTTCTAACCACATGCTGCGCAAAATGTGACAAAATGACCTTTCGTTTGCACAACAATTCCGATGTTGCGAACTGTATTTATGTATGTCAGTATATATATATATATATATGCTACAGTAAGATTGGGAAAATGCGGATTTTCGTGAAATCCCTGAACACAACAGAAATTTCATGAACCTGAATCCTAAAATGTCCGGGGATATTCAGATTAACACATATATAAACTTACAACAGCTTTATCATTGTAGACACTATAGAGGCAAGAGTACCAAATTTGCCACAGCTCACAATTTTTTTTTAAATCAAAGAAATTATTTTTAAAAATTACTCATTTTGGCTGCCTTTAAATAAAGCGAAGCTTGCATTAATCCAGTCTAAGACTAAACATGGTGAATCATCAGCTTTTAAATGTTGTGTAGAATTAGTAATTTATTTGTATCATTCCTGCTGACAACATATACATTCATTACAAACTCACCGCAACGTTCCGGTTTATTTGACTAAAATCATAGCAAATTTATGAATATCTTAGGGTTAGTATGGCTTATCAAAGGACCAAGAGGACTATAGTGACAAGGACGGAATTAGTATGGCTTATCGAAGGTCCAAGAGGACTATAGTGACAAGGACTTTCGCATTCGATGTTGTACGATCGTACGTAGCGTAATCTATACTAATATAGGGAGTAGAATTTTATAGCCAATTAATTATGGTAATAATTGTGACCAATATTAGTGGAGAATATAACGATAACCGGTGATGATATACTGACGCATGATCAAGGGAGATATGTAATGTCCTAGTATCATTTCCCAAACATGATATTTAACGGTGGAACACGTTACTGTTTGAGACTTACAAGGGAATATAGAGTTGACTAGCGAAGTGCTAGAGCAGTGGTTCTTAACCTGGGGGGCGCGCCTCCCCAGGGGGGCGTCAGTGATTTCCAGGGGAGGCGCGAGCCCTGGATCAAAATGTCGAAATTTACAGCACAGCACAGAAACAGGCTGAGAGTTGAAGGAGACTTACGTTGTGTCCTCTCTGGAATTAAACCTCGCGTTAAAGGTCTAGTAGCTAAGAGGCAGTGTCAAGTATCTCACTAATGCGTAGTCAATAAAACGACCAAAAATAAAATTGTTTTTATTTAGTAGCCCTACTTATTTAAAAGGGGGGCGTGAAGGAAAGGATCATAACATAGGGAGGCGTGGTAAAAAAAGGTTAAGAACCACTGTGCTAGAGTGAATAAGGAGAAGTCTCATGACATGGTATGAGACGAGGAGTGTAAAGAAAACTTGATAACGGTTATGATAATAAGATTGTGACTTTAATGCCTGCTTGTAAGATTGTAATAACAGAAATTGTGTTTTTGATATAAACCTATAATATAACTGAAGGATACAGACATCTAAGGTATGATTGATTTATACCCTATTAATGAGCAACGTTCAACCGAAGTATTATGTTCGTTTTATGCGACCTTCTGATAATTGGACAACGATAGCTGAGTTCCTCCCTTGTCAGCAGGAGTGTATTTGTAGTGTTTACACGACAGAGTACAATAAGAACAATTAAATCTCCGCCAATATATAAAACCATACATTAGTAGACTGCAGAGTGCGTAAAACGCTACACTAAGACAAAAGAAACGGTAAATTTATTAATAATTCAGAAGAAAATGATGTGCTGGATAGGATACAGAATATTTTAGTTAATATAAAGTTTGTGATAATTTAAATTGAAGGTGTACCACAGTTAGAATGATTCACGATAGCTGCCATTTGAATTACAAACGATAGGTTACTGTGAGTTAATTGCAAGATCCATCAAAGTAGGAATTAAGAAGAAGGGTGTTTGGCGCATGGATTATATCAGGTATTGTGTCAAGGGTTTTATAATGAAGTACCGTATTCCGCAATGTTTAATTCGAACCATTTCACGAAATCCATAGTTTCAAAATCTTACTGTGACATTTACACCTTAAACCAAATTTTCTTTCAATAAAATCCCAATAGAAGTTGAAGAAATTTCAACCTTATACGGTGTACGATGAGTGAAACAATCAAATCAATTCAATGCAAGGTTGAATGATTTCGGAAAAATATTAGAGAAGTTTCAAATGAAGTCAGACGAAATGTCACACACTACTACCGAGGAACCAACTTAACATTTACTACGAAGCAAATTACGACCGAGGCCTCAACTTCACCTACCATTGCAGAGCAAATCACGATGCAACAACTTCATTTATCACTACGGAGCGAAACAAGACCGAGGCAACAACTTTTCCCATCAATTCGGAGGATATTAAGACCGAGGCAACAACTTCACCTACCACAGTGGAGCAAATCGCGACCGAGGTAACAACTTTAC
Source organism: Halocynthia aurantium (assembly GCA_013436065.1). NCBI lineage: Eukaryota > Metazoa > Chordata > Ascidiacea > Stolidobranchia > Pyuridae > Halocynthia > Halocynthia aurantium. Next base: position 15,533 of record QXVX01004209.1, on the reverse strand, counting down.
CCATCACTACGGAAAAAATCACGACTGACGTAAGAATTTGACTTTCCACTACGGAGCAAATCACGACCAAGGCAACAACTTTGTCCATCACTACGAGGTAAATTACGACCGAGGCAACAACTTCACCTACCACAGTGGAGCAAATCGCGACCGAGGCAACAACTTTACCCACCACTACGGAAAAAATCACGACTTAGGCAACACCTTTGTCCATCACTACGGAGTGAATAACGACCGAGGCCACAACTTCACCTACCACTACGGAGCAAATCAATACCGAGGCAACAACTTTGCCCATCACTACGGAGGGAATTACGACCGAGGCAACAGTAATTTAGATCTCGGATCTATATATAGTAATATTAATATTGATAAAATAAATAAATAATATATTCTCAAGACGTGCATGAATTGAGTATCATTGTCCTGACATATGTTGTTTACCTTCCGTATCTTGACTTTGAGGAATCTGTACTATTGCAGAAAATTACAACTCAAATATTGAATATTCCTAATTCATGAAACAAAGGCTTTAAAACTAGTTGGTACATCATATCATTAATTACTCACCAGATAAATTCTTTCAAATTTGGGAATCAGGAACATACCAATCCCATATTTAAAATTCTATTTCAGAGTAATTTTAAAATTACAGTAGTTAAGACCAAGGATGGTTAAACTTTTCAAACTCCAAAGCTGCAGGACATAAGGATCAACAGTCATAAGTCATCAGCAATAAATAAACATTACAACATTACACGGATTTCTAACATAAATCCTACTCCCTATTTTAACACACCACAGGTAATCAATGATTAATTTAAATGATAAGGTCTATTACTCTATTATATCCAATCTTTGGTTTACGCATTATATCATACGCACTGTGTATCCATGAATATATTTTTCCTGAGTAACTCTATTGTGTAAAATTCAACCCCTTGTAATAGTAGAGTTAAATTCAGAATACTCAAATGATTGAAAAAGCCTAGAACTTGCAGAATATGTAAAGTGTGTGCTTGATAATATGAAGCTAAGATGCAATTGCAAAATTAGCTTCAAGGGGATGTGTGAATACACTAGGTCAGGGTGGTCCAACTACTTTTGGTCTGCGGGCCACTTTACAAAAACTTAACAACTTGCGGGCCAATTCGTTCGTTAAATGCGACCAGTAGATTCGGTAAACGTTTCTATGACGTAACAATGCTTTCATGCAGTGATTAAAAACTTTATTTTTAAAGGACTTCGAACTGTTAGCCCGATTTTCAGAAGTCTTGTTCAATTANTATTATCAAAAAAATTTATTGAAGCAGAGCAGAAACAGTAAATTAAAATAATAAAATAGAAATGATTGAAATAATGGAAACAAGAAACGTAAGCAATAGTTCTGTGTATGACAGACGGCCTTCAGTATCAGTGGCCTTCTGCTGGGAGACAATGGCTATGACTTGAAAAATTATCTGATGACACCTCCATTGAATCCTGTTCAATGAGAAAAAAAATTAATCAAGCCCACATAAAAACAAGGCACCGAATAGAACAGGCATTGGAGTTTCAAAACATAGGTTCCGGGTTTTGCATATACACATACGGATTTAGAACATACATTGGCTATAATAGTTGCAGTTGCTTGTATGCCATAATCACCAACCAGGATTTCCTTGATGAACTCATTCGAGTCTCCAATGATCCCAGAATTCAGGTTGACTAGTACACACAAGTTATCTGAAAAATAATCTTAAATATGTTAATAATGGTATTTCAATTTTTGAACCTCACATACGGTAATTAGAATCAGACTCAACTTTGACATAAATAAATTTATGTAAGAATTACTTACCGGGAGTAATTTTTTGGCTCCTTAGTGCCTCTTCCTTGTCCTGGACAACACTCATGATGATTCCTGTAGTCAGAAAAGTAGTTTATGTGTAACGCCAACTCTGTACAGAGTTTTATGAAATTTGCTACACAACCCTATACAATGCACCTACAACAAACGATTTTATTACCTGTATCCTCTGTCTCAGGAGTTTCATCATCATAAAACATTGCTCAGAGTGAATATTTGTCTTGGGATCAATGCTGTAAAAGGAAAGCTGAATAAGTAATTGCCAGATTTTTAAATTAATGTCCTGACAAAGATGACAGATACTTACACTGGACTTGTTGACTCATAGGGTCGAATCTACTCCAAGGCTCCCCGCCACCAGTTTAAAGAAGCTCCAGCAGTACAGTCTTTTCACTAGTATCAAAGTTGCTTCTGTTAGCAGCCATTTTATAAAATATGCGCACTTAGTAAAATGCTTAATTGTACTGTCAATAAAAACATATATAATCGGTGTATGTATGAATATCTACATTTAATAAATGTGCTGCCACAATTATCTCAAGTTCTGTTGCCCAAGCATTGTCTTGTAATATTCCGGAGTCGTGAATATATTCCGATGCAGATAATTCTTGATACTCGTTTCGGAAATACGATTTAAATACGCTTTCATTGCATCTCAAATATTTCAATATTTCCAATTTAACAAGTGTGTAATTTATTTCCGTTCCAGAAAGAGCGTACGACAACGATCTGAAAAAGCAATTCCCATCAGCAGTGATTTTTCTGGTATGATTGGGTGTTTTCATCCCTTTTACGGTAGGTATAATGTTTAAATATTCACATTTCATGCCAAGTCTAAGACATACAGCTAACATAGTGTTAGGTTGCAAAGGTCTAAAATCCACTTGTTCACTTATTCTTTCATGAGTAATTTGAACATCATATTCCGATAACAGTTGAACGTTGCTTTGTTCTAATATTTCAATGTAATTCTCTTCAGAAATTTGATATTGACTTACATCTTCTGTGCTTTGAATTCCACCTGCTTGCATTGTAATATCATCATTCATTTCCACAGTATTTGAAATAGTTTTTTGAAAAACTTTGGTTCCTGAACTGCAAACTACTGTTTCTTCCTTTTCGATATCGATATAATTTGCTGGCGGAAATATTTCAGAATTTATTTCCACTGTAATTTTATCAAAACTTCTTTCGGCAGCAATTTGAGTAAAACCCTTTTGCATTATGCTCACGTTCAAGCCTCTTACTTCGAAATTTGCAGAAGAAATGTGCATAGAATGTATCAAATCACAGCAATGCTGATACAAGTTCGTTATTTCTCTTACTGTACTTTTCCCATTGCAGTCGCATAATCCTTCCTCATTTCTTGAATGCGGATCAAAAATATAAAGCCTGCCGGCTTGTTGAATGGCAACAAATGAAGAACAATGTATTATTATAACACACGCTGCATGTTCCCAAAGTGCTTTTTGCAATGCGTCTTTCAGCGGTAATACATCGTGAATTCCAATATCATCGTAATTATTACTTGCACCGTAATACGACTGTCCAAAATCGATTTCGAACACCTCATCATACATACTGATAACATTCGTAAGTTCATTTAACAGTATGTAGTCTTCTTTGACTAGATTTTTTTCTTTCAAGTAGACGTATAAAGCAGTACCATTGAAAAGTATGTTATCGAGATCACAAGGTCGCCAAGAAGAAATTGCTTTCATTTTACTCAACAGAATACTTGCTAAGCTATTACAAACACATTGCTTACCTGCACTTTCTCCGAATTCGTGATCAGCTTGATTATAATTTCCCTGAACAACGAAATATTGAGCAATTGAGTCATCCTTTCTTAAAGAAGTCCACTTCGTTCTTTTAACTTTTTTTTTGGGTTGCATAGTTAACGAGGTGTTCAAAAATATTAAAACAGTTTGTTCTAAAAAAAACATTTATTACAAGTGTCCTGTTCGAGAAAAATAAGTGGTTCTTGGCTTCTAGCAAAGGTGAGACATTCCCAACGGATGAATGATCCCCACGTGCAGTTGTGAATAATCACATCCAAAGAAAGAACTGTTCTATCAGGACACTGCGCTGGCTGTATGGCCGGGCTGGGAGAATGCTGTTCTCACATCGCTAGTGTACTTTTTTATATTGAAGTATGCTACGCAAGGATCAAAGACATAAACTTTACTTCGACAAAGAAACTAAAAACTGGCCTGGATAGTGAGTTGAGTTCATTGGAGAAGTTACTTTCCAAGTTAGTGAGCCAAGTCCTCCATCCCACACCACCACACCCTCAGACGTCCAGAAGGGACAGCCTCAGCAACACAAAAACCTTATGCTGATGAAATAAATGCGTTTTATCACTCTGTGAGTGAATGCAAAATTGAACCGGTCTGTTTAAGTTTAATTCATCCATTTGCTGATTCATTTATTTCGTCCACAACAGACATTAAGGCAGTGACAGAATTGTTTGATTCGAAGTATTTGAACTTATTCAAATGTGGAACAATAATAAACAAGAAGTTCCCATTTTTACATGCCACTCCAGATTTTCTTTGTGAATGTGATTGTTGTGGACAGGGATGTGGTGAAGTTAAGTGCCCTCGCTGCATACAAGGATTTGACTTCGAAAGCTTTGTGGGAAAGAAAGCATCATGTTTGCAAAGAACAGAACCTAATTTCCGCCTCAAAAGAGATCATGATTATTATTATCAAGCCCAGCAACAAATTAATACAAGTGGCATAGGCTATTTAGATTTTGTTGTATTTTCTGCAGATTGGCAAACATCTAAATTTTTTGTGGAAAGACTAGCTCCAGACATTGAACACTGAGAAGCACAAATTCCCAAGCTAGAAATGTTCTGGAAAATTTGCATATTACCAGAAATATCGTGTAGATGTGATACCAGAAAGATGGATTTAAAAGCCCAGGTTACCATAGAAGAAATTTGAAAAACTGCCGACTGTTACTGTAGAGGAAGCACAAGTGAAGTGACTGAAAGTCATCTTGCTTGACATTGATTTAAAGCTGTTGCCCTACATGGGTATGCAGTCACTATCTTCCCACAATTATTCCTTTTTCACGCTTAAAGACAAATGCACAATTTTAAAGCGCTTCCTACGCTTCGTGGCTAAATGTAAATTAACTAGGGGTTGGGCAAATGACTTGGGCGACTTGACCAGTTACCCGGTTAAAATATCAATCAAAATTCACAATGGGAGGACATAGGTTGACAAGGGCAGCACAGACTCTCACTATCCTATTAATCGTTGGAACTTTGCTCTTGTCCGCAAAGAATTCCTCTTCAAATTCGGTGGATTTTTCTGGCAGCCAATGTTTCAGTGTTCGAATCATGTAATCACATTCTTCTGTTTGGGTGCAGCGTGATTGTGTGAAATCGCTCGAGTCAATTTGAGTGACAATGTTGTTCTCATTCTCCTCCAGTGCCTATGCCAAATTTTCCTCTTCAACCTCGAAATGTAGCGATTACACGTGTGACTTTTCATATTTAACTAATTTCAGGGAATCAAATGTATAAGATTCATTATATCTGCTTTGAAAATTGTTTCCCACTGTTTTAGGTTATATCTGAGTTCATTTGTGAAAGTTTTTAGTTGGCTTTCAGCAGAGGATGTCTTTCTAGTCTTTAGATAATACAACTTTAAGGGTGAAAGACAAAGTTATGCAATCGCCTTTTGACCATGTTTGTGGCATTCCCTCGGTAATATTGAAAATAAATCAACTCCACCTGATTCTAATTCGGAACTCTGATTTCCTGACCGTTGTACGAAATTCCCGCCATGTTGTGAATCCCTTTTGATAGTTTCATCCATCCTGGAGCCGCCTTGAGATGTCATTCACTGTAACATTTGTCACACACAATAATCATATTGTTATTGTACCACCACAAAATATTAAAAATTTCTCGCTTACGACGCGATATTTTTTAAACTCGTGCTTATTTTTAGCTCTTGAACAGGGGTTCTTAAACTTTTTTGACTGCAACCCCCCAATTTTACAAACAAATCTTATATGCCTATATATTATCATAGACGAATCGAATTAATACTAATACCTCCTTCCCATTGTTAGCAATTTCCAAGTGATTTAGATCAGGGCTTCCCAAATTGGGGTCTTGCGACGAGTTTTAGGGGTTGCAAAGAGTACACCAATTCCACACAAATTACTACATCTATATAAATTGTACTTTTTCAGACTTTCGAAACGCAATTATTAAAACTAAGGCTAAACATAAATTTCACTGAGTTGTAGACTATATGTGAGCACTACTGTTGGACTCGGTATGCAACAAAAAGCAATCGCACCCATCACACTGAATAATTCAGTACTAGAAGTTAAGATTTAACTGTTTCAAAAAATATATGAAATGTATATTTCGAACTGTTCATCACTGTCAAACATGAAGGGTCGCGTCAATTTCATTATAAATAAAAAAGTGACGGTAGCAAAAAAGTTTGGAAGCCCTGATTCAGATGAGCAGAATACCGGTAAAACCGTCGGTTAGTAGCTCAGTTATCATGGATCTCAGAGAAATAGAGTATGCGTAACATCAAAAATTACAGCAGTATTTATGCTATGCCCACTTCATTTTATTTGATGACAATGATTATCAAACAATCTAAACAGGGATTTTTATAACATGACTGACTCTGTTTCGAATCACATCCACATTCAATGTCTGTGACCTTATAACAGATAAGATACCTTATGAGTCTTGAGCTTTTATTCATTAGATATCTATTCGACACTGGTAAAATTTCTTGTCAACAACTTGTCAATGAACTTTAATCCGAGTACTGGTCTACCTTTATATATTGTATTGAGTGACTAATTACCAGGAGGTTATTTCCAGTATGTTGCCATTCTTGTTTTCCCAATGGTTCGATCACAAGCTTTCCTTGGAAATTTTTTTCTCCGTTAATTTCCATGGTGAGACTCACAGGATTTCCTGGTTGTTTAGGCCTACAATGAGGCCCATGAAATGATTTTGATCCATTCAGACCATTGTGATATTTCTGAGTGATAATGATATATAAAACCAAAGTCAATACTACGGTATATAATTTTATAATAAGTTCATAATTAACTAATTTCAAGAAATCAAATGTATGAGATTCATTATGTCTGCTTTGAAAATTGTTTCTCACTGTTTTAGGTTATATCTGAGTTCATTTGTGAAAGTTTTTAGTTGTCATTCAGCAGAGCATGTCTGTCTAGTCCAGCGTTTATCGAACTTTTTTAACCCCGGAACACCTACGCTTTTTATATCGCCTCGCGGAACACCAAGAAATAAGAAGGGCCAACGACAATATCAGGCAAAGTTGAACATTGAGACTTTTCTAACTCACCGTGTACCGGTGAAAGTGGCGGCTGTGTTGGTGACGGGGCTTCGTCACTGTAATAATAGTAAAGATATGTTCCAGAGTGATAGTGAACAGCAAGAGATGTACAATAGAAAATTTATAATTTTTAGATTTGAATCTCTTAGGAAATAATTTAAAATTCCTTCAATTGTGCCAATGAATAAATATATACAAATTTAATCATGACACTGTTCTTGTAAGATACTATCAGATGTACAGGATTACACCTTTTGAAAGCTTTCACCAAAGTATGTTTAGTTGAAAATAATTTTGAAAATCTACCTCTGTGATAGATGTGCTTAGTTAATTTGCAAATATAGATTGGTCGACCAGTACTCTTACTTACGTACCAGTCTAGATTTTTTTTCGCTCTCCCTCCTACTTTCGATTCACCTTCATCTGAAAATAGAGTCTTAGCGTTGTTAGCAAAAGTGCAAGTAGTAACCACAAATACTTATATATTGATGTAGAATACAGTGTTTTGCTCTGTTTTTCATCAAGGATTTTTTTATTACCAGTGTATATAAATCAATTCCCCGATTGAAATTAGGTAAAAAATAATTATGGTTATATGAATATACATTACCTTGTTATAAACCATTGTTAATTACAGGTTGTTAATTAACACTTTGTTACTTCTTCTTTTCGATAAAAATAATTATTACTTCAAGATCATCCTTTCACAACAGATATTCAACTATTTAGTCCCAAAACTTATCATATTAATGACGCAATTGTAGTAGAATATTTTATTTACTTTCACATTGTCGACGTAAAGCTTAGAAATGACTGCAGTAAATAGGCCAGCATAAAATTAAAAGAGCTTATACAACAGCATAGTTTTCAGACTTAACCAAACAAAAACAACTTACATAGAATGACCACAGACTGAACCACGGAGTAATCTATTTCTCCATCTTCCCGTTTTCTAAATTAAATAAATAATTAGGAGTGTTAAAAAATTTCATGTATACAATCCTAACAATCCTGAAATCAAACGAATACCTTATTCGTGGATGTCCCATTTCATGTTGGAAATTTATTAATTGTTCCTGTTAGACAGGCAGCAAAGTACTGACGCCTATTGGCTCACAGTTTAATAAAAATCAATAGAAAATGTATACCATACTAATAATGTACTTACTCCGATATAAGTCTTTCACCTAAGTAGCTATGCAGAGGTCTTGTACTAAGACGGCTGCTACGTCGAAGGCACGGTGGTATTGCTTGGGAAGGCTTGGGTATGACTTGGGAAGGCTTGGGTATGACTTGGACAAAAATATTAGTTTTAGAAGTGAACAGGTGGGTTGATAAAAAACAAAAGCAACAGACCTACTTATTTCTGGAGGTGGGAGTAATGGAACTGGATTAACATCACTAAAAATGGAAAAAAATAATAATATTTATTCGTGGGTAAATTTTACAATGGAATCTTATATGCCTATATAATATTCTATTAATCTAATGCGAATGTTTTTTTTTAATACACTAACACTTAATTACAATTTATTATTAGGTCGTACCAACAGACAGGGCCGGATTAAGGATTTGACGGACCTGGGGCTATATGGTAGTCAGGGGCCTATATTTCCTTCCCGTTCAATGTACCATAACTAAAATAAAATAAACGGAAAATATACACAAAGTATGTACTCATTGAACCCATTCAATTACGTCCCGTACATTACGTCTATTTCTATAGTCAGTAATGACTTCTCTGGCCCGTGCAAGTACGTTAGGGTTTCTAGCATGCCAGGTACGCATGTATCTAATGACCTTACGTATAGCATATATGGTCATGGGAAGTCCCCATGGTAAAGTGAAACAAAATAGGATGAACATGTGGGTTAGTGATATCATGTCATCAATGTCTTGTGTACCTTTTGCATAACAGTAATGGGTCGGATATCATAGTAACTTTTATACCGTAGGGAAAGCAATACCGTGACTGTGTCAGAGACATGGGAGTTCAAACTATATCATTCCCAGTTGGTATCAGTTTTGTCTGTACCAGAGGTTTCGGATAATTTTCCCGGAATAACTTCTACCTAGAAAGGGCAAAACGATTCCATACATTCGGCAATGTATACTCAGTATGCGCATAAAACTCTAGCCTCATTGTTTCTGACTAGTACCGTTTGTATATAATCTTCATCGAAAGTCCAAAACTATTCATCAAACAAAAAGTCAAATCCAAGGTAGGGGAATTTCACATCTGCCAAGGTGAACTGCCACACCTTTTTGTCTCCAAGGGAAAGGGAAATAGCAATTGTCTTTTCTCCGTACGTCTTAATTTTGGTTCCATTTGCAGCATATAATACACGAGATGTTCGTGGATAAGAAGGACAAAAGTCTGACTTAGGCAAAACACTAACGGCGGCACCAGTATCAACAAGAAATTTAACTCTAGTTACAGGATCAAAGAAAAAGAGTACAGCATTCAAAGACTGGAAAGGGGGGGTTTTGACCAACACGGAACCAGTCATTGGCGCTGGCCTTGGAAGTTTTTTGGTCTTGTGAAAGAACAAGGAGGATGGCAGCGATAGGCTTTATCGCCGTATTTACTGTGGTAAAAGCACAGAGGTCTGGAGTTTAGTACAGGGTTATGGGGTTGGAATGAATTATTGGGGTTTGGAGATCGGAAGTTATTCTGGGGGTTGTTGAAGGTTTGTCGATAACTTCCTGAATGAAAGGTTCTGGGATTGCCTCTGTACTGGGGTTGGAAGTTATTACGGTACTGTGGCTCATAATTTCGTCTGCCTTGTGGCCGATAATTGTTTTTGAAATTGGGTCGGTTATTATACTGAGGGTTGATGGGAGCCATGGATTGGAAGGGTTGGGCATTGGCCGACAAATTAGTGGAGGGTTGAGAAAAGAAATCAAAGGCAGAACTACTTGGTCTATTTTGAGCATCTAGCCGATCTAGACGAGTTTCAAAAGTCGCAAACTTCGATTCGAAAGTCGACGTTTTGGGATCTTGATATACAGACATTCCTGAATTTTTAAGACTTTTCAAAACTCTATCAGCCGCTTTAGCGAGTGCAAGCACTGTCTCAAATTCTTGGCCACAAACAGCTGTTTTGATTTGTTCAGGCAACAACAGAAGCAACTGTCGTCNCTACGTTCCAAGAGGTTAATCGTACCTGGAATTGTTTGTAAATTTAACATAATAGAAATAAATACACAAGTTATGCCTATACAGCCACATCGGTTCTTAGATACGCTCGTTTCACCTCCACTACCTTTTCCTTTTCTTTCCTGCCATTTTACGTTCGAAAAATCCCTGAATTATAATTATTAAATACAAACGCGATAACAATCACTTAATACACATTACAAATATTTCGTGAGATAGGGCACATGTGACTGAGAAAGAGGTTGGGTGATGTGCGTTGTTGTTGACAATCACGCGCCGAGCGACGGATTTGCGAACTTCACCGTCACGCAAATTTTTTTAGGTTCACGCCCGGTTCGTAACTACGAAAGTTCGTAACTAGATGACTTACGGTACACATATGTATTGTTATTTTAAGTTTAATTCCCCGTTTCTGTTAAAAAAATACCTTAAAATCGGCATTTTTCGTGGTTTTTGGAGTCTGGAACGGAATAATTAGTTTTGTATTGATTTCAATGGGAGAACTCGTTTTGAAATACGAGTAATTCGGAATACGAGCCTGAGGTTGGAACGAATTAAACTCGTATATCAAGGATCTACTGTATATGTTTTCCCTACGAATTTGAAAATTCAATTTTGAATCGCAGAATACTGTATATCATTTGAGTGCTGCTAGATTTTCATTATCTCAATTTCCCTTTACCAACAAGCAGGTTTCTCGGCCAGAAGGTATACAATATACAGTTATAGGGAATAGAATTGTACAAAGTTTTGATGATGATAATAATAGTGACCAAATAGAAGTGAATAATATAACGATAACGGGTGATATAATGGCGTAAGATGTAGAACGATATATATGTTGGGAGACATGTGATGCTCTAGAATCACTTCCTAAACATGATATTTAACTGTGAGAAATGTTACTGTATGTAATCTCGCAGGGTATATAGAGATACGCCGAGTAACAAAGCGGCGGAGTGGATAACGATAGGTCTCAGGACATGGTGAGACGAGGATTTGGCTAGCGAAGGGCTAGATGAGAATAAGAAGTCTCGGATACTGGTAGAGACGTGGAGTGTAAAATATACTTGATACTGATTTGTGATTGGAACACTTGCTTGTTAGCTTGTAGCATCAAATTTGTGTTGATGATACGAGCCTGTGAATATAATCGAAGTGTACAGACAAAAGCTTGTATTGATTTATACCATACCGAGAGACATCATTTAAC
>QXVX01004204.1:0-38464 GCA_013436065.1 Halocynthia aurantium | reverse complement strand
TTGTTAATCACTCCGTTGCACGTATACAGTGTACACGCTTCATAAATTTTTTTTTTCTAATAAATTGCAGTAAAATCCCTGTAGCGGTTAACATCTTTAGTTTGTGTCCGCTCGTTACCGCCAGACCCAATGTGAAGCGCACACGAAGACGAGCGTTTCTGCGTTTCTCGGGCCGTTGTTGAGTACCCCCAAAAAAAATTTGCGCCTTTGCCGCTATATTTTTTATACCTGTGATTATTTTTAGCTCTAGGTAGATGGTAACCCTGCCAATATATCAAGGAATGTAGGAGAATATCTGTGTAGATAGAGGACTTACTGTATCCTCGTCTTACCCGCTTATGATCCACTTCAGGGCCGCTGACAACCTGATGACAATTTCTCCCATATGCGTCTGTCTCTCTTACAAACTCTTTTACAAACATGGAATAATCATTGGCATACGAACACTTGTTTGCGTTGCCTGTCGTAAGAACATTTATCGAGTAGAATAAACGTAAAGAACTCATAAAAATCATAAATAACTAAGAAATGTATTTTATATAATCCTGCGTGTACGTACAGGATAGTGTCGACTTTATAATTTATAAGCAAAATATGAACTATTTACTCTTGATGTATTGTAATGCGAAGAATAACATTTACGTCACTTCCTATTGGGAAAATTCTCAGAAGCGAATGCATAGATATCACAGTGTAAGCATTTGCATGCCTTCATAATAGGATTACTGTTGTAGAAGCAGCTTTGCGAATCAGATGTACCTGCCCATACATCGCGACAGTCAGCATCAGTACCAGATAAAGATTGCAGCCCAGGCCTTTGTTATTTGTCAACTTGCTATTATTTAGCAATGAATGAACTATACTATATGCTATTCCATGAACTATACACTAGCTTGGTGCAATATAATATGCAGAACAACGTTTGAGTCAATTTCCTATTGCAAATATTTTCTTAAGTTTTACATATATGGGTAATGCAAACGGCAAAAAAATAACTATCTATTTTAAAACTTTCATTTGTATCTCACGTCTCCTACTAGTCTCGAATTCAACAGTATTCCCTCCCGTGCTTAATCACGCATAGGAATCACGTTACTGAATTATTACTTCCTGGATTAGGTAGTGATGAATAGCAGAGTCTCCGAGAGGAATTCCACCACTGCATTTAATTCTTTTAGTGTTATATTTTTCTTATTTGTATGCCCACACATTATGATATATGTAGAAAATTCAGGAAACTCCCGAGGCCGATTTGGATCTTCAGTACCGGGTATAATGTAGCCCTTTCTCAGCAGCCTAAGATAATATTATTACTAGTGTTTTATTATTTGATATCGTGCGCTACTGTGAATACACGACATGATGTGCTATATAATAATTTTCTATTCATATTAATAATGTTATGTTAGACAGTAAACAGAGCTTGAGCGATTATTATCAGCAAAATTATAATCTCGTAATTCTAGTTTTTCCTTTCTCATATCATATTCTTATATCTGTGAGCATTGTGATCAGCTATCTAGACCAAAAGCACCAAAGCTTGTTGTATTAACAACACACACCGGTGATTAGTTCTAAAGATAGCAGTAGGGAACTCAAAAATCTTTCAAATAGGTATAAATAGTAAGTTTATTCTCAATCGTGTGTTTGAAAAAGTATATTTCGTTTGTTATTAGATGCATTAGACATAGATCCTTCTCAAAACCCAAGAGAGAGAGAGAAATATGAGAGAGAAATATGAAAAAAATTAGACGTTGGTTTTCAAAGAAAGGTAAATATTAATGTATAATGAATTCACATAGAATAATGAATATTTTGCCATGATCGAAGGGATCTGGGTTTAAATGAAGACACAGTTTGATGGTGTTGTTCAAAGGTCCCTAAGCCATCTATACCCAGATTATATGTAACGCTAGCAATACAAATTGGGGAAGAAAATTATTTATTTATTTCAAAATCTACCTGGTTAATTTAAAGCATGTCTGAAGGTAAAATAGTCAATCTTACATGTCTTACCATCAAGTTATCTCCAACATTGTAAGCATAATTATATTGTATTGTTGTTATTACAGGAGCAAGTAAGACAAAAGAACCAAGTAGTAGGAAAGCAACAAGACATGGGGATACGGACGTGAGTGCTGTGGTGGAAGAAGTCACACCTGCATCAGTATCACATACGAATGATTCAAGTATGATTAATAAACCATGTTATCTATATAGATATTCCAAAAAATAACGCAACATGTTTTATTGTGCAGCTTATATCAAGGATGAAACTGCCATACAGCATGCTGGTGACGTAATAGCTCATGCAGATGATGTAATAACGTCTGCACAAGATGCAGTGATTCACTCTAGACAAGTAGAGGTTGATGCTGAAGAAGCAGATGTTCATGCACTGGATGAAAATGTTCGAACTCACCATGCAAACATCATCAATCCACAAAATGTTCAAGTTAATCAAGGTATATTCATTGATATTAAATAATTAAAATGTTTTTGCTAATGCGAGAAATTTGAAGGATTTGGGATTAGGTGGTATCTAGTATTGTGTATTCTTAAGTTGGTCACCATCATTCTTTGATAGTAATTGACAATTAGAATATTTAAGCAGCATTTTTAAGACTGAAATGTTTTTTGTTCAATTCAGAAATCGGAGCATTTGACGAACACGCCGATCTTGAACATCATTCTGATAAAGCTGTGGTTCATGCTGAACAAGTTAACATTAATGCACCAGTTGGACATGTACATGAACAAAGTATTACAGAAGTTGGTGAGTCGCTATAACTAGAAAAGTGGCGATTTCATTCCAAACAAATTTGTTTAATATAGACATACGAGTCCCAACAATTGTCCAATGATGAGATATGTTGTGATGGATAGTTCAATGCAATAAGATTTATCTGTGAAGTGTTGTATAGTAATATTAATAGTAATAAATGGATAAGTTATATTTTAATGGATGTTTATTGTAAAATCGGAACAACGGTGGGTAAAGTTCACCAACCAAGCGTGGTCCCAATACAGTAGTTGAGATGTTATTCAACTGTTGGCCGTCGCTCCATTCAACACGTAATGTATAAAATCATTTGTTTCGATTTCAGAGATTGATACTTTGATCCAGCATGCAGAAAGTTCCATAGTTCATGCTGAAAATGTTGGAGTCCTCCACCAACACAGTAATCCGCAGCAAGTTCTAGATCCAAGCAGAGCAGATGTCGGTGAGTTTGTTTGTTATTTATGCTATCAATCAATGGAAATAGGCCAGGGGAAAATTAATACTTAGTGACAGGCTGAGGGTGACTTATCAGCGAAATTGTCGAAATGTCATCTCGAGGAGTAAACTTTGAATACCCATGCATTATCCAATATTTGTAATGTAATGTAACCTTAAATATATATAGCGATACAACTACCACTAAACTATATTGACTATTACTAGACCAACCACGCGAATTTCACAAGATAATTGTTTTGTTTGTCATGTTGGTTGAAATTTATTGATGTGAACACTGAAATTGTAATGAAGTGGGAGCACTGCTGTCAAATTTACTATAGCAACAAGAGTGACATCTATCGATAGTATTTTTGTCCATTTTACCCTAAACAAGTCAAACAAGTCCTTAGATTTGCATGGAAAATTGCTTAAGTAAAAGCATGAAAGGTGCTATTGTCATTTTTATGTAGTTCCATAATATGGTACCCTATTACGTTAGCCAATACATCATGGAAGACAATATACATATAACAAACTAACAAAAGTTAGCAAATGGACCAGATTCAACATTAACAGATAACACAATATCTTTATATCGTTCAGCTCACATCGATGCTGAAACTGTTATTCAGCATGCAGATGGCGTAGTAGCTTTTGCTGATAAAGTAACTGTGATTGCAAAAGATGCAAAGATTCACGCTGAACATGCAGAGGTTGATGCTGAAGAAGCAAATGTTCATGCACTAGATGTCAATGTTCGAACTCAACATGCAAACATCATCAATCCACAGAATGTTCAAGTTATTCAAGGTGTGTTAAAAATGTAATACATTCGATAAATTGAACATTTTTTTATCTACATCAAAATGGTAAAAGTTAGTGGCAGCGTTTAAAATACTCTTGTGTATATAAACATGCTTTTTGTTCGGATGTTGATAAGCTGACAAATTGATAGTACAGAAAATTTGGTCCAAAGAATTTCCAATTTTCCAGGAATATTAATAACAAATATCACCTCTGATATGTTTTAAAAGCAAGGACATGCTGTAACCTCGGTTGAACTAATTTAACATTTTAATTTAAACTAAGAATTAGTTGAGAACAGTGCATAAAGTTCATAAAAATAAGTAATAAAAAATTAAAGAGGTTCCATGTGTGGCGGTAAAATCAGTGATGTGCTTGTATTAAATCCCAAGAGAGTCTTGATGGTTTATAATTACAAATGTATATTGGTTCTTTGATATTGAAATTAAGGATGTCAGCAGGAAACCAGAGATTCCTATTATCTACTTGTTCTCAGTTTTGTCTACCTTGAATTTACCTTAATTCTCAAGTTTTTTCAATGTATAAATTTCAGAGATGGTTGAAGTGTTAAGATATGAATGAATTTCGTTTTAATTCCAGAGATTGATACTTTCATCCAACACGCTCAAAATGTTCATGCTGAAAATGTTGGAGTTCTTCACCAACACGTACAACACGTGCAACACGTTCATAAACACGTTCATCCGCAACAAGTTCCAGAGCCAAGCAAAGCAGATGTCGGTGAGTCTGCTTGTTATTTATATTGTATGATAGTGGTAATATTCGAGGGAAGAAAATAATATGAAAAGTAGTACAAAACCTGTGCGCTGTAATATATATACTAGCAAGGCGTCCTGCCGTCGCCCTCCTACTCATTATAATTTAACTTATTGTGATGCTTATTTATACCCCGATATGACATCATCGAATAGGAATCCCGTCGTAAATGAACAGTACCCCTAACATATATATTTATACATACATATTATATATATGTCGAAATTCGTAATGGGAACAATGAAATTTTTTAAGGATGAGGAACGCTGCTTCCATAATTTACTATAATGCAAGAGCGCCATCTACCGATACAACTTGTATTATGCAAGCCCACTTAAGTATTCACTATTTAATGTATACTATTACTATACTATACTATTACCAACTACTCTATATTAAATAAAGACAGAATTGACATCATTTATATATTCTTTACGCCATGGCAATAATTTATCATTCAGTGTATACGCTATTTTTTTTGCTTTATTTCTGTCTTTGGATCATTCACCAAGTAACAAATTTACTATAGTGTACTTGCGCCATTTACCGACAATATTTTTCCACAATGTTACCTGCATGCTTTACTGCGAAAGCGCCATCTACCGATAATAATTTGATGTATCTGATACAGCCAACAGGATGGCTTTTGCAAGTACCATCTACAACGGGGTTGTTTAGTGAAGTACCGTGGTTGTAGTAGCATGTAATGCTTCACTTCTTATCAAAATTTAGGTTCAAGAAATTCAGTAGTAGAAGATTTTAGTTTCAAGGTTAATATAAACTGATATTAGTCTAGATTGTAACCAGCATGCCTATCAGTTCATAGCGTATGTACGTTGAACGTAACAAAGCATGGTGATTTGTCAGCATTACATGGTACATTCAGTACCATGTAAAATGACAATGCAAACGCTTGATCGTTTTCTACATTTAAAAGAATAATGACGGGTGATTATTCGTTAATGGCGAAAGTCCGTTGTTTGAGGCGGATATTCGGTAACGTAACATAATACCCTAATATATATAGTTCTTAGTGTGTGTATAAAGTGTATCATTGATCCAAAGTGTTATTAAATGCTTCATCAATATGTAAATAACAATGTTTACGGTGCAATATATATAATCGGAGCACAACAAACGTATATTCTGATTACTAACTGAAATAAAGCACTCTACATAAAACCTAACTAAAACAAAGAAAGTCAACTTCACGCTATCCAAAAAAATGGTGAAATATCAAATCCGAATGATTCGACTTTTAAGATTTAATTTTTTTTAATTATTGATATTTAATGTAGAATGGTGTATTATTATTTGTACTGACCGTTAAACCAGAAATCCGGTATATCGGGGTTCGTTGAATTGATGGCTTACTTTTATAACGGCTGAAATTAAGTTAAGGCCAATTGAGTTGACTGCATCATGACGTCTTTGTCTATTTGAGTAAATAGTTTTCTATCTGGACCTTACTACGTCATCCTTACCACGTGCTCTTAGTCGGTGTTTTATCTTCTGTAAAGGTCATTCAGTTTGTTATTTATGCATGGGTGGGGAGTTGGATTTTGAAAATTCCATTTCCGGGTAATTTTATGGTTGTGATTCCGACTCCATCCAAAAGTAGCCAACTCCTTGACTCCGACTCCACATTTGCGGCGTAAACTGGTTTCTGTTGTTATCTATGGTGTATTATTTTGAATTATCTTTGTAGCATATGATTTCCTAAATATTTTCCAGTGTATCGCTAAGCCTAGTAATCACACTTTACGCCAGCACAGTATCACGATATCAAGCTTATATGCTTTCAGTCACGGTATTGAGCTTTGACGCGTTACGTTTTTATGTTATTGTTTATCAGTACACAAGTGATGAGCATTGCCATCAATAAATCAGCTTCACAAGCAAATTTATTAATTAACGTATATACGGCGCATATTTTGGTCAACATTTAGTAATCAAGTACGCAACAAGGCAATAATCCAATCAGAAGAATCAATAGATTCAACATAATTGATAAGACTTTGCCTAGCCTCGTTGTATTTATCCTCTGACATCTTCTCGAGGGTACAAAATAGACCAAAGACCGTTCACCCTAGTCGTGGGTTTCCATCCATGCAGGTAGATATCTGAACCTCTGAGATCACAAGCAATTCGACGACGTTACTGCAGTGTATCGTATCGCACTGGCAATTCTACATCCGCGATAGAAAAACTAATGTCTGCTAACTGCTGCTTTTCAAGAACAAAGAGAATGATGATGCTACGAAAGTTACATCTCAAGTGGTGGAGAAATTCTCAAAACTCTCCCGAATTAAAGCGAGGGGTAGCCTGAGTTACTTTCAAAAATTGTCCAACTCAATCTGGGTTAAGGCAAACAGACACACAGGCTAACTTTCATATATATATATATATAAGATATGCTGCTCTGAGAGAGGGAGGTCGGACTCAGGTAATTGCAGTACGATAGTCTCCGGATCGAATGTTAATAAGAAACAGCAAAGACTGTATTACAGAGCTTCATTGCGCCCGGTAATCCTAGAGATAAAAGTAATACGACGAGATCCACTTTTCACACTGTGGAACCAAGGACTGCTGGTAAGAAAATACCACAAAGAGGAGAAATATGGAGACGTGTTTTCCAAAGAATGCAACCGTCTGGCAAGCAGATAATTATAGAATCGGACATAATTTATTATTGGTAACTACATTATGTCATAGGCCTTTATTATCAAGAATCGCGTCACTATCATAGAGCCTCCTTGCGCCGGGTGCCGTGAAGCTAGGCAGATGCTATATGGAATGTCCGAACAGACTAACCGCGTCGTCGATGCCAATGTTTTGAAGATCACAGATGACCCAGTGTTGCGTGGTAACGAGTCAGGGGCCCTAGACGACATGATACAGAAATGAAAAACTGTATAATAGTTATACACCAGTACTAGTGGTTCCAGTCACCGTATGCAACCCAAAACGCTCAGGATCTGAAATCAACTTACGCGTACCTAAATGAGGACTTGACCAGGTCACATTTTGTCTATTGGAAAAATTAGGCTTGGCAGGTGAGAGCGAAAAATTTATTCTTTAAATACAACCAACGGCTCAAATGAACACGTGGGCTGAAGGTTTACGCTCAAGAGTAAAAGTTGCCATAAATCGACGATGTGAATATTTCGCATGTATTGAATATGGAGGATATCCCTTACGGTAAGTCGAGTATTCCATCAAGCGACATCGCAAAACGTTATCATTATCTACGTCATCTCAATTTGCCACATTTGAAAAGCAGTAATTTAGATCTGGTAATCTAACAGCTCAACTTCTTGAAGCGTGGATTTCAGAGGGATCCACCATTGTACACGAAATTTGTGGAGCCATTTTATTGACTCGTTTAGACTTGTTGACCCATTCATCTTTCACATCAAGGTACTTTTCAAGGACTATCAACTGAAAAAATACCATGGAACCATGAAGTGTCACTGGACATTACCAGAAAAGATGAGCGAAGTTGGATCAACTGCTGCCATACTTCTAAGAGCTAATAAATATTCCGCAATGTTTGAAACCGATGCATTTCGCTTCCAACATTGGCCAATTGCACTTCTGTAATACGTGTTATACTGGATATGGGGCGGTCGCTTACTTACTTACTTTCATTAACTCGAAGCGATTTCAGAAGTTCGTAGTTCAGCAGATGTTGGGTATATCACCTTACAAGATCCAAGAGGTAGATCCTCCATTCCGGGGTCTTGAGTTTGTGGGGCAATGTAAGGAAGTGTGGCTGGAACCAGCTCCAGTTCTTGAATTGAAAGATGAAAATTCGACATCGGATTGGGGGCAAATTTTTATCACCACTTAAAAAACAAAATCAAACCTTCATGAAATTTATTGTAGTTATTATGATTACAACAGTGTGACACGTGCTGGTTCTTAGGTATTCGCCCTCAGAAGTACATAAGTTGTAAATCTAGTCCCAGTGATTGTAAACAAGTAACCAGTTGCCTGACAAAATCTGAAATTGATGATGGTGTTATGGAAGTTGTCAAACTCAAAAGCATTTGCAATGGAATTGGACAACTTATATAGTTACTTTAGCGTCGAAGAATCTCACCAAAAGTTGGCCAGGCTACTTCGCAGCAGCTTCCATTCGCGAGTTTGCTTGTTTATTAATAACCAAGAGGGTGTCTGTAGGCGTCTACAGAGGGCGCCGGACCAACATTTAACTGCGCCGAATCATACGATTGCATAACTACTCCAGTTATTGAATATTACCATAAAAGGTACTGTCACAGTGACACTTTACATTCATGCCATGCCGTTAGGAAGAAAATTTGATGGAAATCAATTGATCATTAAATTAAAGATTGACCACAAACAGGGTAAACGGTATTAGGGTGAATCACAACATCACGTCTATCACGCAAGTGGTACATATTGAAGTGACAATTTTCTCAATACATCTCTTAAATACAAGCTTTTCGCCACCACGTGTCGCTGAGGAAAGCCATCGCATATCTTTCAGACAACGGGTCGAAACAATGCAGGAGCTGAACAGGAGCTACGTGATGGAATTAAGAAATTATTATATGTTATAATGTATTCGATGTAATTTTTCTTCCCAGTGAAGCTGACCAATATGGGTTATACAAGTGGAGGATTTAAGAAAATACTACAAGTGATCACTAAGCGACGAGTCACTCCAAGCCTTCCTAGCGGATGTAGAACGAATTTGAACAAACGAAAATTAACAAGGACCGGAATAGTTGATTAGTCCTTTCTACCCCGAACAAATTCATCCAGGCTAATTTCTTGCTAATAAAAATTAGAAGATGTTCCAGGGAAAATTTCTTAAACCTACTTAATATGGCAAGACTACTAGAGGCGATATAAGAAAGGAAAGAGCAAAACAAAGGAATTATTACTCCACCGGATTTCGATTCTGTGTCTCAAGAATACTTATTGCGGATCATTCGCCAAAATAAAATGAGAAACTATCTGAATAGAATGAATCAGATGTCAGATAATTTTTTATGTTGAACAACCAACTTTCGGAAGAATTTAAATCAGAAACAGGAAGTCAGGCATGTCAACAGACAACACACTGCCTCTTTCACAATAGTAATTGACCAAGCACTGGGAATGAACGATGACAATATGGATATCATTGACTTCAGGCCAGACCACATCGGATCAGATCACATAATACGTGACAATGAGCCATTTGAGAAATTCCAACGACTATTAACAACTTTTCACCTGAATTCAGTGATTGAAAAAAAACTGCACAGTTTTGTTTCACTGTTATTTATATTTTCGCAAGATAAAGAAGATGACAATACACATAATGAAATGACCTGAATTCTGCGATTGAAAAAAAAATGCACAGTTTTGTTTCCCTGTTATTTATATTTTCGCAAGATAAAGAAGATGACAATACACATAATGAAATATAGTAGTAGCTGAGGATTCCTATTCCTCTTCGAATAGAAAGAAAATATTGTGAAAAAATGAGGATATTGGCCTGAATTGATCAACATAACGAGAGTGCTCAGAGAATGCACTGGAGTCAGTACATAGTATAATGCTAGAACATTGATTCTCAGTTGTATGGTTCAGGATATGTTTTCAAATGAAGTAAATATCGTCATACACGATACAAATATCATTGCATACTATTTGTATGCTCGTCATACACGTTACCGTAAATCCGATACTCCCACTGCAACAACTAATAATTGCTGGCTTAATTCCTCACATCAGGGGTGGTTCCGGAACAAGCAAAGGGTCTTGTAAGATAAGGTGCCCTTGTACGTTTGAGTCTTTTGTCTAGGCAACTACTATTTTAGAAGCCCAATGTACTGTACTACTGTAATACAGTTCTTTACGCCTTGTCCCTTTATATTCAGAGACTTGTCATTTCTCCATATCTCCCAAAGACTCTCCCAAAACCCAACCAATTAATTACGGTTCAAAGTGTATTAACATATATTCACTGTACTTCCAGACATAATTTCTACTTTTCAGACTATATAATGTTGTTTCCACTTAAGGTGACTTTAAATCTCAGATCAGTAGAATGCATAATCAAAAATACGTCGTCGTATTTACAGGGTTAAGAATAGCAGTTACATTACAATCTTGTATGCTCAATAACCACAAGGTCGCAAGATATTAACGATCACTATAGTAGCATCTATCGAAGCTTATATTTACCGGGTATTGGATGGAACAGAGTAATTAGTAATACAGCAATATAGCATTATATAATACGCGCAAATATACGGCGTATGATTTCTAGATTAAAAATTCGTTCGCCTGGAAAAATCTGTATTTCACTTAGATAAACTGGTGGAAGATTTTCGCGAAAGTGTGAAAGGAAGATCTTTGAAAGAAACGAGTGGAGGAGTCGCTGATAGTTATAAAGAACAGAATCTCACAGAACCACGAAAGGAGTACACGCCGCAACTGATGAAGATAAAGTTTTACAGTGGTGACTGGGTTCCTGGAGCGATGCAGCGATTGAGAAAAGTTTTTACCGAGAAGAAAAAGCAGCCTCAAGAGTATGTGAAGGAAAAAGTTCTTTCTTTGAACGTGGATGAGGAGAAGAAAGGAATTTCAAGTGATGAAATATTGTATTTTGCTGAGAGCCAAAGATACAAATCCATCGTTGGACAAGCTGGATCAGGGAAAACTACGTTGATGAAGCGACTTGCTCGTGATGCTATTCATGGTAAAGTTTTGATTAAAAAAAGTGAAAACGAAGAATTCGAAGCTGAATTCGTTCATTATCTCAACATCCGAGATATTCCAGTAACTGATAGTGAAATGAAAAAAATTACTCCGTGTGATCTGCTGTTTGGAAAAGTTATGTCGAATGTGAAAAAAGATTCGATTATTCATGGATTCGAATGGCTGCAAAACAATCAGGATAAAGCTGTGTTTTTCTTCGACGGGTTAGATCAGGCGACTTGGAGTCTTCAAGGAAATTCTAATCGGATACGATATGAAGATGAAAGTAGTACTTCAACTATCATGAAGAATCTACTCGGAGGAAATCTATTTCCAAATGTCTTGATCATTATTTCATCCCGAGAACACGCACTTTCGCCACTCACAGGGAATCTACGTCCTAACGAGATCATTGGGCTTGCTGGATTCACAATGCAAGACAGGAAGCAGGTTTTCATTGGACTTGCAGGGGAAGAAGGAGAGAATTTATGGAATCTTATGTGCACTAAATCTCCAGCTCTCGTTACTCTTGGTTCGATTCCTATCTTCCTCGTATTCATCGTGATCGTCTTCAAATTCGATCCAGAAAATCTACCAGATACCATGTCAGGAGTAATGACGAAAATTTTGCAAATTTTCCTGCATTCAGAGCACACCCACGAAAAAGAAAAGATCATGAAAATTCTTGAAGGTCTCAAACAGATGGCTTTCAAAGGAACCAAGGAAGGTAGAGTGTTATTCAAACATAAAGATCTTCAGGAGTTTAATCTAATTCGAAATGCAGTCCGCGATCTCGTTGTCTTTGTTCCTGGTTCCACACTGCTGGGTAAGAATCTTATGGAAGGAGATTTTCTTCTTTTTTTCTGTCATCAGTCAATACAGGAACTTCTCTCCGCCCTCTGCATCATCGAAAAAGATCTCGGAACATTCACCAAGTTCGTGAATAAAAGTTTACACAAAGATCATTGGTCGATCGTGAGAAGATCCGTGTGTGGAGTTCTCCTGAATGAAGAGATGTTCGACAATGCAAATGAAGATCTTATTAATGGTTAGACGTTTCTTCCGTTTTGTCTGTCCGTTTTCTTCGCAATGTATGATAATCAAACACAATTTATGATGAAATATCCGGTATTGTGATAGGATGAATTCCTAATCTTTGCTGTAATATTTTGCCTAATCTCTCTAACACCTTGAAGGTATTATGCAATCAATAATGAATGTTTTGAAATTCTACGATTTTTTGTAGTATCCGATATTGATCGTAAAAAGCAAGTTCTGAAGCAGAGTCTGAGTAAACAACTGCAAAGCAGCACCTTAGAACACAGAGCGCAACTTGAGTTATTTGCTTGTCTCTATGAAAGCAATGACAGCGAGTTTATTGAATCCAACATTCACGAGATCAACATTGAGAATCAACCTCTTGCGTCAAATGACATGTACGCGATATCATCAGTGCTTTGTCGATGCTCTGAAGTAACACAGGTGAAGTTGGGCAGCTGCAATCTCAACTCAGATACTGTCAACATTCTTAATGAAGGATTACAATCATCTCACGTAAAAGTAAGTATGGTTTCATAACATTTGTAACAGCACTTAATTACTTTATTCTACTTGATATACGGGATTGTTTTGCATTACCATTATGTGAGGGCCGGAGTCAGGTATACTAATACATGGAGGACTGCATTTTTCTTATACATCTGCTTATTTCATTCCTTAACATAACCTTAAACTATTGAAAACCCTATTAATAATTTGGGATCTAGTAAACATGAATAATTTAGTACTGTTTACCTAAGCACGTATTCAAAAATATTTTTAAACTTTACACGTTGTAATATCTTCTGCATTATTTCGAACTGGTAGATTTATGTGAAAGCATCGCTGGTGAAATTCGTTAAAACACGTGACCATAATATTTCTACTACTGGTTTTATATTATACTAGATCACTCATTGATCACCCGTATCTAACCCATTCCATTTGTATGATCATTTCCTTGGTACCAAATTTTGAAATATATGCTTAATATCTTAAATTTGCTGTACTGATATTGGATGCTCGGGGAGGGCGGCATTCGGCCCTAAATGGGACTGAAAGTCGTCATAGCTCGGATCTTGGTGACTTGACTGGTCCAGAAATACTTTTATACATTGAATTACAGCCATCATTCCAAGCAAAAAATCGGTGCTTCCCATTCTCGATAAATGAAATAAAATATAGTTGGACAAATTATAATAACGACTCTCGTCGTTTATGTCGGTACGCTTGAACAACCTATCACTACAATGCATTACCCGGGTGAAGCCGGGTTTATCTTTTAGAGAATTTTAAAAATATGTATGGAAAGCTACATGGGCACTTGTACGCCACGTAAATTGAGGGTTGACTACCTGAACAAGTCTCTCACTTGACATTGACTTAAGACTTAATAATATTTCCCCCGTCGGGAACAAGTGCTATAGCGATACAGTATGGGGCAGCATTGTGAACGGCACCAGTGTATATTATTTTATTTCATTCATAGATCGAGCGACTTGATGTCAGCGACAATGACATCACCGATGACATGTTCAATGTTTTTTGTTCAATCATTCGTCAATGTCAAGTTAAGAAATTCGTCATGGATCGCTGCACAATAGAACAAGTTGATGAAAATTCCCCAACAAAGGTCAGATTCAATATTGAAGTAATTCATTGTTACATAACAATATTGATTCCTATTTATCCTGTAAGAATGAATAAATATTGTGACTGAAATTTATTTATTTAAATACCCTGTCTGGATATTTGAAAGCTTGTAAAGATGAATGGACATCCTCATGTCATTTGCATTATCAAATACAATAAAAGATTTCACACTTATATTTGTGATTTCATATTAGGTGAATGTAATTTTCCGAAAACAAGTTTATATATTTCTATTTTTAGGTTTGTTTTATTAACTCTCCGATAAAATGTTTTTTTATTAAACTCTATGATATTAATCAGAACATTATTGAAGATAGATTATGATCCTGACACTGTTCAAAGCTTTGAGTGCATTTATCGTTATGTAGTTTGTACAATGGATATTCAAACAGAAGCTAGAACACACACACTCACACAGGCCTCCTTAGATTTATAAGAGACAAATAAGAGCATTTATAAATACTTGAATTGAATTGAATGAAACTTAATTTAAATTCAGGTTGGGCGACTTTCTATCAAAGAGCGGAATTTGGGAGTTGGGGAAATGTCAGCACTCGGGTCTGTTCTACGTCATTATGACGAAATGGAAGAAGTTAAGATGCAGAGATGTAAATTGCAAGCAGATGGAATGAAATGTTTCGTGGAAGCAGTTGGCGATATCAAGGTTAGATCATTACTACGGATATGAGATAGAAAACACTTTACCTACTGAAAACCTCATTAACCAGTTGTGATCTAGTAAACATAATAATCCAGTACTGTATACCTAAGCACATAATAATAAACATTTTATAAACATGAAAACACACATTGTAATATATTCTGCATCATTTCCCCCTATTACATTTAAGATAATGCAGGGTTTGTGTAACTTGGTAAAATACATCACAATAATATTTTTTCTACTGGTTTTTGTTATACTGGATCATCCAAAACCCGTTGGTCACCCGTTTCTTACCCATTCACTCATTTGAATTTAATTTTCATGAGTATGACCAGAAAAACGCCCGCTTACTTGTTCCATTCCATTTGTATTATCATTACCCCCGTCTATACTACTAATTCTTAACTCGGATCTTGGTGATTTGACTGGGCCAGAAATTCTTTTATACATTGAGTTACAGCCATCATTCCAAGCAAAAAATCAATGATTCCCATTCCAGATAAATGAAATAAAATATAGTTGGACAAATTATATTAACGACTCTCGTCGTTCATGTCGGTACGCTTAAACAACCTATCACTTCACTACATTATCCGGGTGAAGCTGGGTTTATCTTTTAGAGAATTTTAAAAATTTGTCGGGAAAGCTACATGGGCACTTGTACGCCACGTAAATTACTGAGGGATGACTACCTAAAAAAGTCTTTCACTTGACATTGACTTGAGACTTGTAATATTTCCCCCGTCGGGAACAATTACTATAGCGATACAGTGTGGGGCAGCATTGTGAACGGCACCAGTGTACAGTTGAACCTCGATATAACGGACTAATGGGGGGGGGGGAAGCTTATAGCCGTTTGTCCGTTGTAGCAAAATTTTCTGGGAGGGGGGTACAAAAATAAACAAAAAATACAGAACTAAGGTTCAGCTATTACTCTGGTTGCGGTTGGTGTGGTGAAAGTTTATTGTTAGTTCGTTTCTTACTCTATCGTGTAAACCACTGCAAATACAATCCTGATTACAAGGAGGAACTTCGCTATCTTCGTCCGATTTTCGAAAGGTCGCGTAAAAACAAACGTAATACGACGATTAAACAATGCTTTATCTATAGGTGCCATAGTGATAATGACGAAAACAGGGGACCAAACAAATTTTAAACGTTCGGACCAGATATTCATTCTAACAGATTTTGTCCGTTGTATCCGAAATCCGTTACATCGGGGTCCGATATATCGAGGTTCAACTGTATATTATTTTATTTCATTTATAGATCGGTCGACTTGATCTCAGTGACAATGACATCACCGATGACATGTTCAGTGTTTTTTGTTCAATCATTCGTCAATGTCAAGTGAAGGAGATTGTCATGGATCGCTGCAAAATAGAGGAAGTTGATGAAAATTCCCCAACAAAGGTCAGATTCAGTATTGAAGTAATTCATTGTTACATAACAATATTGATTCCTGTTTATCTTGTAAGAATAAATAAATATTGTGACTCGAATTTTATTTGCTATTCAAATACCTTGTCTGGATATTTGAAAGCTTGTAAAGATGAATGGAAATCCTCATGTCCTTTGTCTTATCAAATACAGTACAAGATTTTTCACACATATATTTGTGATGTCATATTAGGTGAATGTAATTTTCCGAAAACAAGTTTATATTTTTCTGTTTTTAGGTTTGTTTTATTAATTCTCCGATAAAATGTTTTTTAATTAACTTTATGATATTAATCACAACATTATTGAAAATAGATCCAAATCCTGATGCTGTTCAAAGCGTGAGTGAGCGAGACACAGGCCTCCATAGATATATAAGAGGCAAATAAGAGCATTTATAAATACTTTAATTAAATTGAATAAAACCCAATTTAAATGCAGGTTGTGCGACATTTTATTTGGGGACGAAAGTTGGGTGCTGAAGAAATGTCGGCACTCGGGTCTGTTCTACGTCATTATGACGAAATGAAAGAAGTTAAAATGCAGGGATGTCAATTGCAAGCTGATGGAATGAAATGTTTCATGGAAGCAGTTGGTGATATCAAGGTTAGATCATTACTAGAGATATAAGATAGAAAACACTTTACCTACTGAAAACCTCACAAACCTCCAGTTGTGATTTAGTAAACATAAAAACCAGTACTGTATACCTAAGCACGTAATAATAAACATTTTATAAACATGACACTACAAATTGTAATAACTTCTGCATTATTTTCACCTGTTACATTTAAGTTAAGGCCGCGTTTGTGTAAATTTGTAAAATACACCACAATAATATTCTTTCTGGTAGTTTTATATTTTATTACATCACTCATTACTCAGAAAAGTTGTTGACGTGTTTTATTCCATTTTATTATCATATCCTGGGTCTTGAATACTTACATATGTTGTACTGATAACGGGTGGTGAAAAATGGGCGGCAATATGGGCCACAGATAAGACTGAAATTCATCATAACTCAGATCGGGGTGACATGACTGGGCTGACTGACAGGAATCGTTTCATTTTAAGTCAAGGCATTTCTAATAGATATTAGTATTATTATGCATTGCGTCATAATTGCAAACAAAAAATTTAAATCAAACTGTTTCCATTCACGGCTACAATGAAATTTATAGCCTGCAAAAAGTTATCCCACACTTTCCAATCACACAGTCATCCGCCAAACGTCGAATCACATTTAAAAAATTCAACGATTCACGAGAACTGAAAAGGTGAAAAAAACAGTTATTTGACATTCCCTCAATATTCTGCAATATGATTTGTAAAATATAGTAAAATTAACACTCTAGAAAATAGAAGATTTTAACAAAAAAATTCAATGACCCAAAAAAAATGTTATGCAGCAATTCAGAATTAGTCGGAATATTCCTAAATATATATTACACATTCTTGGAAACCAATACACCAAGCAATTCCTAAAACGGAACATATGATTTTTCAAATTAAGCAAGAACGATAGTTTTACCACAGTGTTCCGAGGAAGGATCTTGTTGGGGTACAGTATGGATAGGGAATAATATTCGAATATTGCATGAAAGTTATCTCGTATATTCCAAAAATTGAACAATCTGCCAGTATACGGTAATATCATAGGTTCGCTCTGAAGTGCAGCGACGAAAAATGAATAGAAGTTTCAAATCATGAATGGAATAATTACCAGTTTTCCACAAATAAGCCTTTTTCCAAAAACGCTTTTGGCCAGGGCTGTAGGTATTCAGATAAGAAATCTGTTTAAACACCAATGCAACGTTCATTTGTCTCAAGTTTCAAATTCACCAAACATCAGAAAGATTAAACACAGGAACGAACCACAGCGACTTTACGATAAAAATATGTCAAATAAATTCAAAAAAGCACAATAAAACCACGGATATTCTCCCGATAGCTTTTGACAAAATAAAGCAGCAGTTTGCATTGAACTCATGCTTCTCAGTAGGTTTCCATAGGTCCAATGTCACTATTTATTGAGTTGAATCCTTGTACATTACTCGCTTATAAGCCCATTAGCGCTTATTTGCAAATAAAGTTTCGGATTTTCTATTTATCGACCCTATTTTTCTAATTATCACCTAAGCCTAATTTACGGAAAACTCCGGTAGCTTATGACGCGAGGGAGAGCACATTCAAGCAATTCGAAAAAATACAAATTTCACACAGATTTCCTGCTTAAATGTATTGCAGCGTCTGCTAAAATTATTACAGGATGTTATCGATTATAAGATGCAGAAAAAGGGTTGAAACATAAAACGAGTCGGGGGAATTCGAAAACGTTCGGTATACATATATATATAATTTTGATATCATATTTTTTTTATACTCAGCAATATCTTCTTACCATGAGATCCAAAATTGTATATAGGAATTTTAGATAATTGTGTGGAAGGTTTTTTTGTACCTCATGCTTCCTGGCTTTGAAGCATTAGGCTTAGGACAAGGGAAGACTAGCCATTTAGGCACTTAGTTGTTGCCTGGTGACCCAGTACTGCGTGAATGGGTAAAAACTATTTCCTCATTCCCAGATATTCCCCGCTGAATATTTCAAAAGGTTGCCCCATAACGCCCCATAATAATTATCGAGAAATAAAAATTATTAATATAGCCAACGTGTGTTGGAGCCACTGCATGAGTGGCACTAATGGGCAGATCTAGAAAGTTGAAGGAAACCGCAGCTGGTTTCAAAACCCTATCTTAAACTGAAATAGGTTATGCTAATTACAGTCAAATCTACGGCAATGTTTAATTCAGGAACAAACTAGTTCCTGTTGGAAGTTGAAGCTGTATTTTAACCAAATGAGTAATCCAGTACATTATGTTTATGTTATTTTGTTGCATTTAGATCAAGATTCTCGACGTCAGTTGGAATCGAAACATGGGAACAGGTGGTTGCAAAACGATCGGATCTATTGTTTACAAATGTCAAGTCGGAGAATTGAAGATGCGGGAGTGCAATTTATCAAGAGAGGAAATTAAAGGTTTACAGGATGGTCTGGCTGATTCGAAGGTAAAATCCATGTAAATTCTAATCTCAACTCTCTCTAATAAAATTGAAGTTGCTCACCTTGTTTTCATTATCCTTGAATGTAGGAAAACTTTGGAGACAATTTTAGTCATCTTACAATATTGAATGACGTCCATATACTGAAATTTGGTCTATATATATATACTGGGTCTTATTGGCATAATGACCACTTCAGCTACGTAGCAAACAATGCAATAATCACACGGGATTTGTGCTAAGGTGTACTGCAGTATCTGCTAATGTAATTATAAGTAAAACTATACATACAAGTGTTACTGACCATTATATGGAATGAATATGACTAACAAGCCACAAAAACAATGCTTTCCTACAAAAACAAAATTGGCGGGTAGCTGGGTAGTTCGTTCACACATACTGGTATACAAGAATGAAAAGAAAAAATTACTTAATATGAATTACTAAAATTAATTATTAAAAAAGAAAATGAATTACTTAATATGATTGATAGCTCACTAGACAGAATGTACGTCATTAATTATTTAATTTGACTTAAGACAACCTAAAAACTGATGGAACCGTTTATATGACTACAATACTGTATAAGATTAGATATATTAACGTTGAACCACCGAATTCTGCAAACTTACCTATACATAAATGATGCGAGACATTATTTATGTATTTCTTAGTTAATTTACCGACGTTCCGCCACGGTAAGTACGATAAGTGCTTTATGAAAGGGATGAGACGGGTGACATTTCATGTTGGATACCTGGCGTACAGTACTGCTCCAGCATTGCTAAGTGCTGGAGATGGATGACATAAATTCTTCCTCTCATTATGATTGACCACGGAGATTCTTCCGAAATTTATTGGGAAGAATCCTTGTCCATTTCCCACTTATAAGCCCACGTGCGTGTATTTGTAAATAAAGTTTCCTATTTTCTATTTTGCAAACCAATTTTTCAAATTATTACCCAAGGCTTATTTACTTAAAACATCGGTAGCTTTTGACGCGAGGGAGAACATATTCAATCAAAATAACAAAAACATAAATTTCACACGGGTTTTGTGCTCAAATGTAACTAGAGCCAACTATATAAAGTCGCATTAACGATGATGATCTACGCTAGATAGTATCAAATCACTCTCATAGCTGATTTATAAGAACAATGTTTTGTTCGACCTAACATTAGCAATGAATGTTGCGTTATTCGGGTTATTTCAGTCAATTATGATAGGATACATGTCATTTATATATATTGACTACTGGCCTCAGCCCATCAGGCGAGGACATGAATCCTTCAGGAACATTCTTAATAGTTTAATAAGTTACTATGCCAGATTTGATAACACAGCGTCATACATTATATGTGAAAAAAATGACAAACAGACACACAGACCGAAAAAAATTCTGTTTAGGGGTTAGGAAAAATATATTCAATATTTATTGGTATGCCCCATAATAATCTTTAGTTTGCCTCCTACTGTTCTAGTAGGAGAATATAAAGTGTGGAGAAAGTTCTTGTTTAAGGTTGAAGCTACATTTCACCCAAATGAGTAATCCAGTACATCATGTTTATGTCCATTTGTTGAATTCAGATAAGATTCTTGACGTATGTGGGAATCAAAGCATGGGAACAGATGGCTTCAAAACAATCGGATCTATTGTTTACAAATGTCAAGTTCAAGATTTGCAGATGCAGTCCTGCAACTTATCAGCAGACGATATCAAAGGTTTACAGGAAAGTTTGGCTGACTCAAAGGTAAAATTTCTGTAGATATATGCGCATACAAGAATTGGCAAATTGTGCTGACGTATTAGTAAAGAAATCAATGAAGGTTTACATTCATCTCAAGTGAAGATAAACATGATTTCATAAATTAATAACATAACTGTGCGACTTAAGTCAACTTGATATGTGGAATTATTGCTCGCCAGTTTGGTTTTCGTTGCACTTTAGTAGTATTGACGTAGTTTCAAGTTTCTTGATAGCACTTTACGATGATGTCACAGATGTAGAACGTATGAGTTATAAAAAGCATATTCACCATCTTCAAAAACAACTCCTATTGAAATACATTGATGAAGGTGAACAGAGTACGAAGGCCAAGGCACCACTGTATTTATTAACAATGCATTCTCATATCATTAAAAAAATGAAGTGGAAAAACATAAAAATTCAAATAAGACTCTTTCAATTTACAAGATTTTATATACCGGCAAAAAGCTATCACACACTCTTAAATCAACCATTCATCCGCCAAATAGTGATTCTAATTTATTTATTTTATAATGATTCGACAGAACTGAAATTGATCTAAAACAGGTATTTGAATTTCCCCAATATTCTGTAGAGCGATTTGTAAAATAAATTAAAAATGACACTCTAGAAAATCGAAAATTTCAACCTTCACAGAATGACCCTCAAAAATGCTGTGCAGCTACTCAGCTACTCAGCTACTTGAACAATCCCTGAAAATTTCATAGAAGTTTCGAATAATTAATGAAATATTTACCTGTTTCCTGTGAATGAACCTTTTTCGAAAAACGCCGTGGGCCATGGGTGTAGGTATTCAGATGAGAAGTCTTTTTAAACGCCAATATGACATTTTTTTAATTTTCAATCACCATACATCAGAAAGATTAAACATAGAAACGAACCACAGCGACTTCATAAAGAAAATATATAAAATAAATTCACAAAAGCACAATAATACCACGGAGAATATTCCGATAACTTTTGATGAAATAAAGCAGCTGTTTACACTGAACTCATGCTGCTTCTCAGTATGTTTCCATAGGTCTAAAGTCAATATGTATTGATAAGAATCTTTGTACATTCCTCGCTTATAATCCCATTAGCGTTTATTTGTAAATAAAGTTTCCTATTTTCTATTTTGCAAACCTATTTCCTATTTTCTATTTTGCAAACCTAAACACCCAAGGCTTCTATAAATAAAACTCCGGTAGATTATGAGACGAGGGAGAGCACATTCAATCAAAACAGCAAAAAGATATACAGTATTTAACACGGGTTTTGTGCTCTATTGTAGCATTTGTTAAAGTGATTATAAGAGGCCATCGAATATAATATACAAAAAAAAAAGTTTAAAAATAAGACGAGTCTAATATTCGAAAAAATGCGGTATTTCTATATATATACGATTTTGAACGATTATTTGTTTTTCATACGCCTATAGTATACCATGAGCTGCAAAATTTTGTATAGGAATTTTTGGTCGTTGTGTGAAAGGTTTTTATGGACTTCGTGTTTCCTGGCTTTGAAGCATTAGGCTCAGGACAGGGGAAGACTAGTCATTTAGGCACTTGGTTGTTGCCTGGTGACCCGGTACAGCGTGAATGGGTAAAAACTTCTTTCCCATTCCCAGATATTGTTCTCTGAATAAATCAAAAGGTTGCCCCATAACGCCCCATAATAATTATTGAACAGCAAAAATTATGAATATTGTGTTGGCGCCACTGCATAGGTGGCACTAATGGGCAGATCTATGAACTTCAAAACCCTATTTGAAACTGAAATAGGTTATGCTAATTACGGTAAAATCTACGGCAATGTTTAATTCAGGAATAAACTAGTTCCTGTTAGAAGTTGAAGCTGTATTTTAACCAAATGAGTAATCCAGTACATTATGTTTATGTTCTGTTGTTACATTTAGATCAAGATTCTCGATGTCAGTAAAAATGGAAACATGAGAACATGTGGTTGCAAAACGATCGGATCTGTTGTCTACAAATGTCAAATCGAAGAATTGAAGATGGTTGGCTGCAATTTATCAACACATGAAATTAAAGGTTTACAGGAAGGTCTGGTTGATTCGAAGGTAAAATTCATGTAAATTCTCCTAATCTCCAATTCAACAGAGATATCTCCTAATTACACAGTTCTTTACAGATGGGAATGTTACTATGTTACTAATAAAATTGAAGTTGCTCACCATGATCTCATTATCCTTGACTGTAGGGAAACTCTGTGGAGACAATTTTAGTCATCTCACAATATTGAATGACGTGCATATACTGGAATTTGTGAAATCAATGTAATGGATTGTAATGGATAAATCAGGAAAACTTTGTGGTTGTGGGCGACATTGTTCTCCAGAGTCAATAGTAATTGATAATGGAGAGCTAAAACCTTTTACTAAAAAAAATTTTATACACTTACTAAGTTTTATGACGATCTTTCACACGCTTTCCTGTGAAAAAGATAGCTCGTTCACACATACTGGTATACAAGAATGGAAAAGAAATCACTTAATATGATTGACAGAATGTACGTCATTAATTATTTAATTTGACTTAACACAACCTGAAAACTGAATGAAACCGTTTATATGACTACAATATGAGATCAAATATTAACCTTGAACCACCAACGAACTCTGCGAACATACCTATACATACATGATGCGCGACATTATGTAGGTATTTCCCAGTTGATTTGCCGACATTTAGTACCGGTAAGTACTATAAGTGCAGTATGGAATGGATGAGACGGGCGATATTCCATGTTGGTTATCTGTCGTGCAGTGCTGCTCCAGCATTGCTAAGTGCATGAGATGGATGACACAGAATCTTCCTCTCATTATGATTAGTTACTGTAGTTCAGGCCTGCACAACATACGGCCCGCGGGCCGCATGCGGCCCGATCAACCTTTTAATGCGGCCCTCCAATGAAAAATGAAAATCTTTTGATCAGTAAAATACATACATCAGTAAAATACGCACAAAGCTAGTTGATGCATGTGATCACAATAACGCAAACTGTACACAGATTGCAATGACATCACAAATCTTAACTAATGATCATAATGCTATTAATAAAAATTGTCGAAAGACGGTTACCAGCCTTTATTAAATATGCATAAAACGATATGGTTTAAACAGCAATAGCATGCGGCCCGCGAAAACTAGTCTTGTCGCTTTATGGCCCTTGCACTGTTTTGAGTTGTGCAGGTCTGCTGTAGTTAATGCTCGCTCTAGGATGCTAAAATGGACAGCGATCATAAGACATACACGACCGACGACACGACGCTCAGTTTTACATCGTGAAAGATAATATTTAATAAAATTCAATATTTTTTATAATCAGATCAAGATATTGAAATATTCGGTGCCATTTGAGCCTTCACGCGATGACGTGGAAGGAATTGCAGATCTCGTTCATCGATGTCATCTGGATAAGTTCGTGTCATGGTATAGTTGGCGTCTGTCAACCGGTGACAAAGATTTCATCAAA
The DNA here is from genome assembly GCA_013436065.1 of Halocynthia aurantium. Lineage (NCBI taxonomy): Eukaryota > Metazoa > Chordata > Ascidiacea > Stolidobranchia > Pyuridae > Halocynthia > Halocynthia aurantium. The sequence continues at coordinate 13,838 of QXVX01004204.1, read as the reverse complement.
CAAAAAGCTGGAGATACAAAAGTTGTTTTTGAGTAATAATCTTCAATCTATTCCCAGTTGAACCATTGCATCATATCGATGACGTAATAACTTCATAAAAATATAACAATACGAATACAATTATATTGTCTGGTAATAATTATATACTTGAGCAAAGTGACCATTCGAATTTCAACATTTTCTAGCAAGAGTAAAACTTACTACTTAGAATTCATTAAATACCCTGAAAGTGACCATGTTAATGGTACATGAATATTACCAATATATATTACATAGTAAATCTTCAAATCTATATATTACAGCTTGTTCATGCGGAGGCCTTCTAACTACCTTTGAATTAAACTGGACTAAGCAAACTCCCCATTCTAGTTAAATAATTTAAATTGCTTCAGAAAATAAGGATAAATTTCCTATTTTTCTTACGCTATTTACAGATGTGTTTATGACATCATAAAGTATGACCTGTTGAGTCTTGCTATGGTATCCCGGAAGGAAATTTGCAGTTTTATTAAAAATACTGGCAAACAAGACATTTTATATACAATATATCATAGAGCAGGATCGCAAGTTGCACTGTCCTGACGCAAACTTAATTAAAATCGGATAATCACAGCGGAATTTTTAGAAATGAAATGGTCATTTTTTTCAATATAGAATTACATGAAAGAATTACATTATCTCTTGTAAATATGTTCTGTTATGTTCTAGATGCATTCATTTGCAGTATATTTGGAAAGTTCATTGTAATAAGTCGTATTCTAATTATTTATATTATTATTACACTGAGTTTAATATTCGCTCATTAATGACGTAATATTCGTCGTTATCTAATGTTTGTCAATAATAATTATTTTAATCTTTGTTTGAAAGTCAAAAAATTGTTTCACATTTGGAAACCTTATTGTAGCAGTTCATGTTCTACTTATTTATATCATTATTATTACAGTCGCCGCCCCGCCTACCCGCGGGGGATCAACCACAAATATCAAAAACCACGGATAGTAGCAAAGACTCGATATAAGACTTAGGGGATCCACCACACCACATAACCTGATTTTAACGTGTACAGTATGTGCATGTGGTAAAGTTCGAAATTAAAAATCATTTATTAAAGAATATCTTCACCTATCGTGGGTACTCATTAGCTTCTTTGTTTTTGCTGTGATGATCAATGAAGGCAGTGATACGATGATACTGTACAATGTCCCTAATAATGATATGAAGTTAACTTTTGGGCCATTATCATAATTATTAAGAACCTTAATGATAACATAGCTAACAAATGTAAACAGCGCTGAAATTCACTGATCGCTATTTTTTCAATTTATGTCTGGAACTGCGGGTACTGAGGGGCGACTTTATGAATTTTATTATTTGTTCATGATAATTGATAACGTAATATTATTGGTTAGTAATGTCAGCTTTATTTGGAAGTCAAGAAATGACAGCATGTATTGATATCTTTTGATTGTGTATAATGATCATTTCATATTATATTCATTGTGTTCACGTATATACAGTAATTGTTATATAATCGCACGATGTCAAGATTTAACGCGATTTCAGTTTGTTTTATTATAACCAGAATTAAATCAGAAAATAGTTAAAAAAGAATCTACTTGTCTACGTGTCAGAAAAGTCCTAGATGATTTATTGTTAATTTTAAGATTTGAATACGCACCCTATGAAACACGTATTATAATTTTATACGGTTGGTATATTTTAGTGCTTAATCATTTCGAACCCTGATGATTTATATTTCATTTCCCATTGTTTCCATTTCACTGATTAGTTGTAACAGTAGCAGTGTATATAGTGTTAGTGTAAGTGCTTTGTGTCATAATGTAAACAAACAGGTTACTATAGGAATTTCAATGAATCAGCTTTATCTAATAGATTCATTATATTAGTAGTCAAAACAGTTGTTTGTTGTTAGAAAGAAGTAATATTGAATGATGAAGATCAGGTGAATATTTATTCTCTAGTGGTTTGCTATTTTCAATTTCAGACAAAGTGTCATAGCATTCCTATATGTAACAGACATAGTAGTTTTTAACGTACGCTTGTGCTAGCACGTATTTAGTATTTGTATTTTTTATTCCGTATATTTATATCCGCACGTTGGGGGAGCGCCCTTTTCAACTCCCAACCCGCATTTGCGACGCCTGCGGAGAGCTGCGGTCCATGTCATAGGGGCGTTCATTTTTTTCTAAATATGTAATGGGGGCGCAGCCCAAAAAGTTTAAGAACCCCTGGTCTATACACAGTTTATTAAATGGAAAGATTTCCATTGCACAACTATACATAAATAAATGCCTTAATACAGTCAAAGCTCGTTACTTCGACGATTATCTTGAATTAATTTGATGGTCCTGGCAGAATCCCTAATGAAATGCATATATTCAACTTCGTTTTGCTCGAACGCGCTTCGCCTTATTTATTTATTTCCTCATTTCAATGCATGACCTCCTATAGCTGTACAATGGAGCAAAGGAATCATGTTACTGTAGTATAACTTCTAGGATTGAATCGTATTGACCCAGTGCCTGTAGCTGCCATAATTGGCTCGATTTATTAGTTCTCTTGCTTGTCTTTTTTCACCTATGTAATCAATCAATGGGTTGAAAGAAAGATGAAGCTCAATCATACAAAATTTGCAAATAGCATGGTATTATCAAGAATAACAAAGAAACATTTCTGCGTCACAAAACAACAATAAACAGCTGTTGTGGTCGGGGATTTTGTATACAGCGATGCCTCGCAGTTCGATCGCTAAAATTGAAAAAATTGGACTAGTAGGCGTGTCAGACCCACTTCTCACTTAGATTGAACCCCTATCTATTATTATTCATGGCATTCAAAAAAGTGTTAAGGAGTGGAAGCAACGTACTGCTATAATAAACGGCAGTATGTTTGTGATCGGCAGTATGCTGTAATTGCGATGAATGGAGAGATTTTATGTGGGACACTTTGTTGCGGCAAATCATGAATTATATTGGTTTCAGTATAACTTGCTTAATGTTATTTTATTTCTATTGGTGATATTCCTGCTTGTGCTCTTTCTTAATGTGAAAATTATTGGTCTGATTTGAAGACAATGTAAGCGAATGTTCACACCAGCAGATAATGTAAAAAATAATTGAAGTTTACAGTACAATTGTTTCGTACCAGCAATTTTCATTGTCAATGAATATTTTGCTTATTTATCCACTATGTCATCCGAAATAGTTAACATGGTTCATTTTTGGTCTTATACAGTATTGAAGTATTGATTATTTCAGTTTCCATTATATATAATTGGGTAACTGATTCGAACTTCGAAAATTTAAAGTTCGAACTGCCTGCTGGTAAAATAATCTAATAGTATCTCTGCAGCATTCAAGCCTATTATTAACCAGGTTATTTGAATGCAGTGAATTCCTATAGCTGCACAATAGGACATATGCATCACGTAACAATAGTCTAATTTCCGGGATTGATTCATATTGAGCCGAGTGTCAGTAGTTGCAATAAACTGGCTATATTTATTTGTTATTTATCTGTATTTGACTTTTGCAAATGTTTTACAATTCTTAACATGTGTTGTGGAATGAGTTCAAAATTCTATGGATTTATCGTTAGAGCATAAAAACACACAAATTGGAGATAATCACGCTTTTGCCTACGTTCATTTCATAAACATTCAAACAGATAAGTTAACCATTCCTTTTTGAAACTGAACCATTTACTTTTGATGTGATATAATACGTAAAATAACGCTGGACTCAGTTTCCTATTGCAAAAAACTCCCAGCGACCATGTAGAAATTACAAAGAACTAATGATTGTAATGTACTGTGCAAGAGTAGAATGCGTACCTCAGGTTGCTTGATATAAGCTATGTTTAGAATGAGGTAACATTTTAGGGTACGGATTAAGTCTCATGGTGTGGGTATGTGTACATTTACACTCGACCTTCGTGAAGCAAACCCCTAAAATAAGGCAGTACTATTCGGATAAAAAGGTCGAAATTTTGTATGTGGTGATCAACACCTTAGCATTCAAGTATAAAACTTCGATCTTTTTCATGAAAGTTGTGGTGCACACCTTCCACTCCAGCCCTCGATTCAAATCGTAACCACGCCCAAGTGGCCCTAACTTTTAAGTCGTAAACATTACTCGTTTGTACATACGAACTAGGGTTGGTTCGCATATCAATAATTTTCACTATTCGGATNCAATAGATTCAACATAATTAATAAGACTTTGCATCGTTGTATTTATACTCTGACATCTTCTCGAGGGTACAAAAGACCAAGGAACGTACACCCCAGTCGTGGGTATCCATCCATGAAGGTAGCCTGTGGATCACAAGCAATTCGACGACGTTACTGCAGTGTATGGTATCGCATTGGCAGATGTTCCGAGCTACAGATTAGTTCCTTAGTGAAAGGAGCAATTCTACATCCGCAATAGAAAAACTAATGTCTGCTAACTGCTGCTTTTCAAGAACGAAGAGCATGATGATCATACGAAAGTTACTTCCCAAGTGGTGGAGAAATTTTCAAAACTCTCCCGAATTAAAGCGAGGGGTAGCCTGAGTTACTTACAAAAATTTTCCAAATCAATCTGGGTTAAGGCAAACAGACACACAGGCTAACTTTCATATATATATATGAGATATGCTGCTCTGAGAGAGGGAGGTTGGACGCAGTAATTGCAGTACGATACTCTCCGAATCGAATATTAATATGGAACAGAAAAAACAGGCTGTATTACATAGCTTCATCGCGCCCGGTAATCCGAGAGATACCAGTAATACGACGAGCGAAAATTTTTCACACTTTGGAACCAAGGACCGCTGGTAAAGAATACCGCAACGAGGAGAAATATGGAGATGTGTTTTCAAAAAATGCAACTGCCAGACAAGCAGATAATTATAGAATCGGACATAATTCAATCCTTGGCAACTACATTATATCAAATGCCTTTATTATCGAGAATCTCATCAGTTATCCTTTGGTAGGGAACCCATAAACTATCATTCATTTATCTCGAACTTCGAAGTAACTGCAGATTCGAATCCGCTGGCACCCGAGACTAAATTGACCTACTTTGTAAAAATATGGGTCGGTAAGCGCACGTCACTATCATAGAGCCTCCAAGCGCCTGGTGCTGTGAAGCTAGGCAGATGCTATAAAGATGGTTTGGACAGACTAACCGCGTCGTTGATGCCAATATTTTGAGGTTCACAGATGACCCAGTGTGGCGGGATAACAAGTCGGGGCCCTAGACGGCATGATACAGAAATGAAAAACTGTATAATAGTAATACACCAGTACTAGTGATGCCAGTCACCGTATGTAACCCAAAACGCTCAGGATCCAGATATCAACTTACGCGTACCTAGATGAGGACTAGACCAGGTCACATCTCGTCTATTGGGAAAATTAGGCTTGGGAGGTGAGAGCGAAAAATATATTCTTTAAATACTACCAACTCAAATGATCACGTGGGCTGAAGGTTATCGCTCAAGAGTAAAAGTTGCCATAAATCAACGTTGTAAATATTTCGCATGTATTGAATATGGAGGTTATCCCTAACGATGAGCCGAGTATTCTATCAAGCAACATCGCAGAACGTTATCATTATCTACGTCACCTCCATTCTCCACATTTGAAAATCAGTAATTTAGATCTGCTAATCGGTGGCGTGATCGGTGGACAGGATGCTTCAAAAGATTCATTACTGGGTGGCGAAGGCGAACCTAGTGCCTTTTGAACAGTATCAAGTTCTCCTCCGTCTGGAATCGATGTTAATGATGAAGTCGATGTTACCGTGAATTACATGAACGTTACAGACGTTAGCAAGGTTTCGAATCAACAGATGCAGAAGATGTTTGGATAATATTTCGATCATCTTGAGAAGGATCAATTGTCGGTTTCCCTTTCTATAGAAGAAAAGAGAACATTGATCACCATGGAAAGCTCCGTAACCACGATAGACTTTCAAATCAACCTTTCATGGAAATTTAACGATCTCACGATGCCAACAAGGCAGAGAAACATCTCAACTTCTCGAAGCGTAGATTTCATAGGGATCCACCATTGTACACCAAATACGTGGATCTATTTTATTGATTGGTTTAAACTTGTTCAGCCATTCATCTTTCACATCAAGGTACGTATTCAAAAACTATTCACTGGAAAAATACCATGGAACCAAGAAGTGTCACTGGACATTACGGAAAAGATGAGCGAAGTTGTTTCAACTGCTGCCATACTTCTATGAGCTAATAAATATTCCACAATGTTTGAAACCAATGGGTTTTGCTTCCAGGATTAGCTAATTGCACTTCTGTAATACGTGTTATACTGGATATGGGGCGGTTGCTTACTTACTTACTTCTTTTACCTCGAAGCAATTTCAGAAGTTCGTAGTTCAGCCGATGTTAGGCATATCGCCCTACAAGAACCAAGTGGTAGACCCCTAGTTCAGTGGTCTTGAGTTTGTGGGGCAATGTAAGGAATTGTTGCTGGAACCAGCTCCTGATCTTGAATTGAAAGATAAAATTCGACATCGGATTGCCATCGGATCACTAAAAGCTTGCCGGGCTGCTTCGCAGCAGTTTCCTTTTGCGAGTTTGCTTGTTTAATAACCAATGGGGTGCCTGGGGGCGTCTACAGAGGGCGCCGGACCAACATTTAACTGCAGCCAATCATCCGATTATATTACCGTCGTATCAACATGTAACTACTCCATTTATTTAATATTACCATAGAAGGAACTGTCACAGTGGCACTTTACATTTATGCCATGCCGTTAGGAAGAAAATCTGGATTCTCAAAGGAAAAGCCACTATTCGAAAGGTGATAAATCAGTGCATGATCTGCCTCAATAAATCCACAAAGATCGAAAATCAATTGAAAAGCCCTCTGTTGACGGCGGTGTCACAGATGAGGATTTTATGGCCCTCTAGAAGTAAAGATTGACTGCAAACAGGGTAAACGGTATGAGGGTGAATCACAACATGTTTATCACGCAAGTGGTACATATTGAAGTGACAATTTTCTCTATACATCTCTAAAATACAAGCTTTTCGCCACCACGTGTCGCTGAGGAAAGCCATCGCATATCTTTCAGACAACGGGTCGAAGCCATGCAGGAGCTGAACAGAAGCTACGAGATGGAATTAAGAACTTATCAGAACCAACGCCAAAGAAGTATGTCATTAGACCTGGAGATAATTCAATGTAATTTTTCTTCCCAGTGAAGCTGACCAATATCGGTTTTACAAGTGGAGGATTTAAGAGAAAACTGCAAGTGATCACTAAGCGACGATGCACTCTAAACCTTTCTGGCGGATGTAGAACGAATTTGAACAAACGAGAATAAACAAGGACCGGAATAGTTGATTAGTCCTTTCTACCCCGAAAAAATTTATCCAGGCAAATTTCTTGCTAATAAAAATTAGAAGACTTTGCACGGAAAATTTTTCAAAACCAGTTAATATGGCGAGACTACTAGAGGCGATATAAGGAACGAAAAGGCAAAACAAAGGAATTATTACTCCACCGGATTTAAATTAGAAACAAGAAGTCAGGCAAGTCAACAGAAAACACACTGCCTCCTTCACAGTAGTAATTGACTAAGCACTGGGAATAAACGATGACAATATGGATATCATTGACTTCAGGCCAGACCCACGTATCAGATCACATAATACGTGGCAATGAGCCATTGAGGAATGCAAACGACTATTAAAAAACCTTTCACCTGAATTCAGCGATTGAAGAAAAACTGCAAAGTTTTCTTTCCCTGTTATTTATATTCTCGCAAGATAAAGAAGATGACTATACAAATAATGAAAAATAGTAGTAGCCGAGGATTCTTATTCCTCTTCGAATAGAAAGAAAATATTGTACAAAAAAGAGGATATTGGCCTGAATTGATCAACATAACGAGGGTGCCCAGAGATTGCACTGGAGTCAGTACATAGAATAATTGATCCTCAGTTGTATGGTTTAGGATATGTTTTCGAATAATGTAAATATCGTACATTGCATACTATTTGTATGCTCGTCATATACGTCACCGTAAATCCGATACTCCCATTGCGACAACTAATAAATGCTGGCGTAATTCTTGACACAATGGGTGGTTCCGGAACAAGTAGAGTTCGTGTTAGGGTCTCGTAAGATAAGATGCCCTTGTACGTTTGCTATTTACTACTGAGTCTTTCGTTTAGGCCACTTCTATTTTAGTAGCCCAATGTACTGTACTACTGTATTACAATTCTTTACGCCTTTTCTCTTCATGTTTAGAGACTTGTCATTTCTCCATGTCTCCCAAATACTCTCCCGAAACTCAACCAATTAGTTACGCTGCAAAGTGTATTAACATATATTTGCTGTACGTCCAGCCATAATTCCTTCAAAAATACGTCGTGTGTTTACAGGGTTAAGAATAGCAGTTACATTACAATATTGTATGCTCAATAACCACAAGGTGGTAAGATATTAACGATCACTATAGTAGCATCTATCCTTTCCTATATTTACCAGGTATTGAATGGAACAGAGTAATTAGTAATACAGCAATATAGTATTATGTAATATGCGAAGATATACGGCGTATGATTTCTAGATTAAAAATTCGTTCGCCCGGAAAAATCTGTATTTCACTTAGATAAACTTGTGGAAGAATTTCGCGAAAGTGTGAAAGTAAGATCTTTGGAAGAAACGAGTGGAGGAGTCGCTGATAGTTATAAGGAACAAAATCTCACGGAACCACTAAAGGAGTACACGCCGCAACTGATGAAGATAAAGTTTTACAGAGGTGACTGGGTTCCTGGAGCGATGCAGAGATTAAGAAAAGTTTTTACCGAGAAGAAAAAGCAGCCTCAAGAGTATGTGAAGGAAAAAGTTCTTTCTTTGAACGTGGATGAGGAGAAGAAAGGAATTTCAAGTGATGAAATATTGTATTTTGCTGAGAGCCAAAGATACAAATCCATCGTTGGACAAGCTGGATCAGGGAAAACTACGTTGATGAAGCGACTTGCTCGTGATGCTATTCATGGTAAAGTTTTGATTAAAAAAAGTGAAAACGAAGAATTCGAAGCTGAATTCGTTCATTATCTCAACATCCGAGATATTCCAGTAACTGGTAATGAAATGAAGAAAATTACTCCGTGTGATCTGCTGTTTGGAAAAGTTATGGAGAATGTGAAAAAAGATTCGATTATTCATGGATTCGAATGGCTGCAAAACAATCAGGATAAAGCTGTGTTTTTTTTCGACGGATTAGATCAGGCGACTTGGAGACTTCAAGGAAATTCTAATCGGATACGATATGAAGATGAAAGTAGTACTTCAACCATCATGAAGAATCTACTCGGAGGAAATCTATTCCCAAATGTCCTGATCATTATTTCATCCCGAGAACACGCTCTTTCGCCACTCACAGGGAATCTACGTCCTCACGAGATTATTGGGTGGGCTTGCTGGATTCACAATGCAAGACAGGAAGCAGGTTTTCATTGGACTTGCAGGAGAAGAAGGAGAGAATTTATGGAATCTTATGCGCACTAAATCTCCAGCTCTGGTTCCTCTTGGGTCAATTCCTATCTTCCTCGTATTCATCGTGATCGTCTATAAATGTGATCCAGAGAATCCACCAGATAGCATGTCAGGTGTGATGACGAAAATTCTGCAAATATTCCTGGAGTCAGGACACGCTCACGAGAGAAAAAAGGTCATGGAGATTCTTGATAGTCTCAAAGCAATGGCTTTTCAAGGAACCAGTGAAAGGAGAGTGTTATTCACATATAAAGATCTTAACAAGTTTAATCTTATTGCAGAGGCAGTCCGTGATCTCGTAGTCTTTGTTCCTGGTTCTAGCCTGCTCGGTAAAAATCTAATGGAAGGACATTACCGTCTTTTTTTCTGTCACCAGTCAATACAGGAACTTCTCTCTGCCCTCTGCATCATCGAAAAAGATCTCGGAACATTCACCAAGTTCGTGAATAAAAGTTTACACAAAGATCATTGGTCGGTCGTGAGAAGGTTCGTGTGTGGAGTTCTTCTGAATAAAGAGATGTTCGACAATGCAAGTGAAGATCTTTTTAATGGTTAGTAGTTTTGGCTCTTTTTTGTTAATTCTCTTTGCATTAATTACATACGATAACACTGATCTACAAGAAAATGTTACAAAAAAATCTAACCACTTTTTCTATGTAGTTTGGGTGCGCTGATTTCAAATCTTGTGTCAGATTTTTTTCAGTATGTCTAGATTTTGAGATATATGCGCTTTTTATAACTCTTGCGCATTATTTTGCACTAGTGAAAAAAAATTATTCTCCCTTACACTTTAAAATGTTATTTGCTATTATTACTATATACATTTATTTGGTGCGCTGATATCAAATCTGATATCAGATTTTTTCAATCACGTCGCGTTTTTAATTTACCAACATGCATGTATTTACCATGCAAATTTACAACATTACCCATGTCATTATGATCAAACTCATTTTATAATGAAATATCCGATATTCTAGATAGGATGTACTGTTCTGAATCTTACACAATGTAAATTGCGGTAAACTAACTAATACCGGAGCTTCTGTAAATAAGCTCTCAAAAAGTTTTGGTATCTAGAAGTCCACAACGTCATAATATTGAAATCCCAATCTTTGCTGTAATATTTTGCATAATCCCTTTAACACTTTGTTAGCTATTATGCAATCAATTATGAATGTTTTGAAATGATACGTTTTTTTGTAGTATCCGATATTGATCTTAAAAAGCAAGTTCTGAAGCAGAGTCTGAGCAAACAACTGCAAAGCAGCACCTTAGAACACAGAACGCAACTTGAATTATTTGCTTCTCTTTACGAAAGCAATGACAGCAAGTTTATTGAATCCAACATTCATGAAATCAACATTGAGAATCAACCTCTTGCATCAAATGACATGTACGCGATATCATCAGTGCTTTGTCGATGCTCTCAAGTAACACAGGTGAAGTTGGGCAGCTGCAATCTCAACTCAGATACTGTCAACATTTTTAATGAAGGATTACAATCCTCTCAAGTAAAAGTAAGTATGGTTTCAAAACATTTGTAACAGCACTTAATTACTTTATGGTAAGCATTAAGAACATAGTTGTAACATAGTTGAACCTTTTTTGAGGTGTTCCAGGTTTCCAGGATGAAACATTTACAGGATACTCAAATCACTCGACCGTGACCGCTGAAACAATCAAAATCAACGGACTATGACCGATTTTCAACTGGTGACCGATTATAAAACTGGAATTTTCGGCTGTTTTACGGTGTTTTTATCTGCTGCGACCAGCGTAAATTTATAACAGTCACGGCGACGAGCCAACTACTAAAATTGCGTAGCGTTGACTCAGTTTGAGTTTCCGGTTGATGATGGGGTTGGGGTTAGAGTTAGATTTTACAAATCAAAACGTAACCATTATCAAAAATTCTAAATAAAGTCAATTTCGAAAAATAAAATAAAAGAATTTTAAAAAAAAATTAACTGAATATATCGATCGATATATATTAAGTATACTCTAACCCTAACCCTAACCCAAACCCTAACCCAAACCTCAACCCAAAGCCCAACTTCATCATCAACCGGTACCGTACCGGAGTTATCGCTACACAAATTTAGTAGTTGGTCGTTGCTGTGACTGTTATCAATTTACGCTGGTCGAAGCAGACGAAAATACCGTAAATGCGTAGTTTAAAAATCGGTCACCGTTCGTTGATTTGTTTATTTTAGCGGTCACGGTCTGGTGATTTAGTGATCCTGTAAAAGTTTCACCCACCTGGCCATCGCGGAACACCCCAAAATAAGGTACAATTATGTTACATCTATGTTCTAAACGCTGACCTTACTTTATTCTACTTGATATGTGGGATTGTTTCGCATTACCATTATGTGAGGGCCGTATTCAGGTTTACTAATACAGGGAGGACTGCATTTTCCTTATATATCTGTTTATTTAATTTCTTACCCTAACCTACTGAAAACCATATTAATAATTTGGGATCTAGTAACCATGATTAATTTAGTACTGTATACCTAAGCACGTATTCATAAACATTTTTTAAACTTTACACGTTGTGATATCTTCTGCATTATTTTGAAATGGTAGATTGAAATGCAATGCAATGGTGGATGTGAAAGCAACGCTGGTGTAATTCGGTAAAACACGTTACAATAATNAAACTCAATTTCAATTCAGGTTGGGCGACTTTCAATTAAAGGACAAAAGTTGGGAGTTGGAGAAATGTCAGCACTCGGGTCTGTTCTACGTCATTATGAAGAAATGCAAGAAGTTAAGATGCAGAGATGTAAATTGCAAGCAGATGGAATGAAATGTTTCATGGAAGCAGTTGGTGATATCAAGGTTAGATCATTACTAGAGATATAAGATAGAAATATCTACACATACTGAAAACCTCATCAACCAGTTGTGATCTAGTAAACATAATATTCCAGTACTGTATACCTAAGCACATAATAATAAACATTTTATAAACATAACACTACGAATTGCTATATCTTCTGCACCATTTTCACCTCCTACATTTAAGTTAAGGCAGCGTTTGTGTAACTTAGTAAAATACATCACAATAATATTCTTTTTGGTAGGTAATGATCGGGTAAAGTCGGGTTTATCTTTTACAGAAATATGAATATGGATATGGAAAGCTAACTGAGCACATGTACGCCAAATAAATTACTGAGGGATGACTAACTGAACATATCATGAATCATGAGTCTTTCATTTGACATTGACTTAAGATAGGGATTTCCAATGGGGTCCACAGGGTGATTACATGGGGTTCATAAAAATGTTGAATTAATTATATTATTATTTATTAATTTCTTACCCATTCACTCATTTGAATTTAATTTACCTGAGTATGACCAAAAAAACGTCCGCTTACTTATTCCATTCCATTTGTATTATCATTTCTTTGGTACCGAATTCCAAAATATGCTGTACTGATGATGGATGCTGGAAGAGGGTGGCATTGGGCACTAAATGGGACTGAATCTTGGCATCTTGGTGACTTGACTGGGTCAGAAATTGTTACTACATTGAGGTACAGCCATCATTGCAAGAGAAATGCTTCCCATTCTCGATAAATGAAATAAAATATAGTTGGACAAATTATTAACATTCTCGTCGTTTATGTCGGTGCGAGTAAACAACCTACACTACAATGCATTACCCGGGGGAAGCCGGGTTTATCTTTTAGAGAATTTTAAAAATGTTTATGGAAAGCTACATGAGCTCTTGTATGCTACGTAAATTAAGGGGTGACTACCTGAACAAGTCTCTCACTTGACATTGACTTAAGACTTGTAATATTTCCCCCTTCGGGAACAAGGGCTATAGCGATACAGTATGGGGCAACATTGTGTACGGCACCAGTGTATAATTGTTTATTTCATTTATAGATCGGTCGACTTGATGTCAGCGACAATGACATCACCGATGACATGTTCATCGTATTCTGTTCAATCATTCGTCAATGTCAAGTGAAGAAGTTCGTCATGGATCGCTGCACAATAGAGGAAGTTGATGAAAATTCCACAACAAAGGTCGGTATCAAACTAATTCATTGTTACACTTTCTAGTCCAAATGCGTCGAACGAGAATTACGGTGTTACTGCTTGGTGAGACAGCATACTTCAAACAGTAAATTGTACAGCAGTGTATCAGTGTTTGAGAAAGGAAAAGTTTGCTAGTACAGCAATATCTTTCAAATTGCAACCTCCCTAACTGTAAATTTTTGTGAATAAGTTAGAAGAAAAGGCTTTCTGCTGAAGTA
>QXVX01004202.1:15873-54906 GCA_013436065.1 Halocynthia aurantium | reverse complement strand
TATTATCTGTACAGGAGTAGGTAAGAATGAGCATCTGACAGTTTGGGAAATATCCTGAGTTAGTCACAATACTAAAATGTTAAAATACTAAACTGTCAGAATACTAAATAAAATATCATTAAAAGGGTCCGAATTGGTTGCCAGAAAATATCTCTCCGGTTCCATAAATTTTTGGCCTTCGACAAAATGTTATTTCTTGTTGTTGTTAGATGTGGTGGGTCATGAACAATGTATATGTAACTGTAATGTAAAATTGGGCACGAAGTGGAATGTTTTTATCGCAAGTAGTTACCAATAATACATACTTAGAAGGGTTGACAGGATTGTACATTCTGAAATGAATTCCATCTGTCTCTTTTATACACAAAGCTTGGAAAGCAGATCGATTAGCAGCAAGGTCATCTCCTATTATTTAAATTTTATGATCTGTAATTGCTAAAATAATTGAGAATTGAGAATTACCCATTATGCATTTTATGACTGCTGATGTATGTAGTGGTATGGTGACTAGTTAATCCAATAACAGCATGATAAAAATCCTGAGATATCTAAATTTCGTAAGCAAACACTTCTCAGTCACTACGCAAACTTAAAAAATGAATATTAATCAATTATTTGCAACTTTCATGATATAATTGACACTCTTTATTGTTTTCACTGATTACCGGTTACCGAGAAGTTGACATACATTTCAGAAAGTGTTCATCTCCCACTAGGTGACGCAGTGAACAACCACCTAAACGAGAGAATTGTCTGCGCTTACAGACTTAGTAGGTATTTAAAGACTAGACCAGTTGTTTCTCGTATTATTCTCACCTGGTTAACTGTCATGGATAATTGTTTATCGCCTTTAATTTCCTGGCCAAGTCGGGAACAGCTTCAAAAAACAATGCCAAAATGTTTCATTGACTCTTTTGGTCTGAAAACATGTGTAATGATTGACTGTTTTGAGATACAATCTTTTAGCTAGGGAACAGATATTTTCTAACTACAAGCACCATAACACAGCAAAAGTGTTGATCGGGACACCACCACATCATTTGTACATTCCGTTGTGTCTTCCTGATTTCGCTGAACTGATGCATCTAGCAAATCAGAGATACATTCGTCAACATGTACACCTTTGCTGAAAAATTCTTCTTCAAGATTTAATATCCTGTATCAACGAAAATCAAGAATGAATCATGGGTTTAATAAGAAGAGTAAAATAAAATGCTGTATTTTCATATGTATTTAAAGACTATGCTATAATATGACATCATTAATCAAAAAATTGTAACACAATTCTAGTTTAGACTTGTCGCTCTGATCAGTGAATACGATTTTCGACCCGTCGTGACTACAAATTTATACACAGTAAATAAATAGTTAATGAGGAGTTCAAAACACGATAAGATATTAACTTTAATGAACTGCTATCAATTTAATATCCTAAATATTTTATTAAGAAAACTTTCAATATATCTTAATATAATTTCACTCTGAAGTACAAGATTTTCGTTATGCTCGAAGCGATTCGTTTTTCTTTCACGAACTAGATAAATATTTTGTTCCGTTGGGTATTGTTGTTGCAGTTGGTCAAACAAAACAGCGCTGGTTTCAAACGGTATGTTTGTATCGTAGTTTTCATATTGCCTAACACTTTTTTTAATTAATCTATCAATTTTAACACTTCCTTTATACTAGTATAGGAAATATTTGTAATAGGTAATCTTCCAAAGTATAGGACTATTGTGAATAAACAAACGCTGCCAAAGAAGATGCCCAGTAGAAGGCGACGATTTACTGACTCTTCATCTTCTGAAAACTCTCCGCCATCTCATTCTGTTTCGAGAAGACGGTTGCCTTCACCACCTCCTATTGGAATTCTAAGAAATTCCAGACATGTTACAATAATGGATCCAAAGTCTATCACAAGAAGAGTGGAACGAATCGCTGATAATTTGGAAGATACTTCAAGGAATTTGGAAAATGTAGACACAAGATTATCAGATTACAAAGATTTACATACAGACTCAATGTCTGCACTTTCAAAGGTATGTATGTATATGTATTACCCTGTATATATATGGATTTTCTCATAACAAATTGCCCCCATTCATATATATGAATCCAGCAAACGAATGTGTTTAATTGTAAGATGCGACAACGTAGTCTCATATTTTAGCTCTTTTGACCATTTGACTGTTTGACTGTTTAGTCGTGTGCTATCCTGATAAATAATCTGCCATTACTTTATGACTATTCACTGATATATTCCAAATGAAATAATAATTATCAACTTGAAAGTGTGCATATCATGTAATTAATCAAATTGAAAAAGTAAGGGGTCAACTTTGAGATTCTGGAGCGTAGTAATGAAAACCACATGAAATATGTATATCCACCTTTTTTACGTACCTCACTAAATGAAATAAATTCAATAAGAGAGCACCCAGTTTAGTTTAGTTGCTAATCCCTCATCCTTTGACTGCACTAAATGCACTAAACATACTCTATGTCTAATGTCACTTATTTTTAGGTAGAGTATCCAGCTCAGGATCTATAGCCTTTTGGTGTATAAATTTTTTAGGAGAATTCATTATCGTCCCTGAATTATTTTTTATGAATATTCTGCTGTAAAAATCACATGATTGTGAGGGTTGACAAATAAAGCATGTTATAGTGGTACAAAAATTTCATTACAGGTTAAAGATACAATATATCATTTACATTTGCTGTGTCACCCATTTCCCATTTTAGAAGCTCATGGCCATTTATTTATACATAAACTTTGCATTCCTTCATACACTTTTCAAAAAACTATCTTCCAGCAGAAGTTCCTATCAACAATAAAAAAAACATTAAGAATAGCCAATCATCAAAACCGATTATTAGGTCGGAAAAAAGCTGATACCGAATAATCTTTTTTTTTTATATCCAATATGCCGATTAATAGGTGCAAGAGTTACAATTAGGAACTAAATATTTTCAAAGTATACTAATTGCATTCTGTAAATCACTTTATGCTGAATAATTTTCATGCAGTTAAAGAATGATTTGGAAGGATCAATAAGCAAGCTACGATCTGAAAGAGAGAAGAGAACAGCTGCTCGTGAATCTAGAAGTCTTCATCAAAGTGATTTTGGTGGTGAGATAAAATTGCAGTTGCATCGCAAAATATTATAGAATATTTTTCTACTTTAACAGTAACATGCAGTATGTGTTCCAAGTACAGTGATATTTTTAAGGTCAAACTTCAGCTCGTAGGCCGGCAAGCTCCTTGGGATTTGATCGTGCATCTCGGCAGAGCAGTGGTGACCATCTCAATGACTCCGTGAGTTATATTTCCTGCTTCCCTATCTTAGGAAATAGGCATTAGGCTTCTGTACAATTGTGTTCCCAAGGTATCTGATTTGCTTTTCAGTCCATTTATTCAGTACCTATTTTCAGTGTTTTGTCAACAAACTAGCTGAATCCTTTCACTCTGGGCGCAGTGTTGCCATTTTTTTTTAAATCCTGGAAATCATTATTGATAGCAACCTTGCCTTGCTTGGTGAAGCCTTTGAAGTACTTAATGTAGATAGCAATGACAGGGAGATAAGTAATCAATTTTTTTAAGGTCAATTACCCCGAACATCCGGGCCCTAGGCAAAGCAAAGAAAAGCGATGTTTGCAGATTTTTATTTTGGCCACTAGAGTGAACCTATTTAGGAATTTTTTTTTTCGGGCCCGGCTTTTCTATTCAAGAATTATTCTAGGAATTAATCTGAGTATTTTGTTGATTATTTCAATTCATGGAAAATTTTTGTTGGGTTAACTCCCCAGAAGCAATGCAGTCGAATTTAAAATTGAAAAATCACATTTGAATCAGGGCTATAGAATAGAGAATTTCATACTAATTAAATATAAGAATTAGTGGTAGATACCATTCACATGGATATACAATCGCCAGCAACAAATTATAAGTAACCCTAATACAAGGGGTGTCAAACTTAAATCGCACCTAGGGCCGCATAAGAAATTTCGAGTAGGATGGCGGGCCGCACCAACAATCAAAGATACCTGCTCTGTAATATTAATCAATATTAATGAAGCAATACAGATACCAGACCTCCCTCGTGCAATTCTCTCTTTCATAGATGGGAGGGCACTGGCCATGTAATGAAATAAAACTGTCAAATTGAAGAGATAATGAGCAGAATCACCCAGCTAATTACCGCACGCACATCATTCACCTTAAGAAGCTCATTTCTCATTCTCATAATGTTACGCAAGTTCAAAAACGCAACTTTGTAGCATACGCTCTTAGACCTGGTGATTGGAAAGATAATTCTCTTTAATAAAATGACAGTTCCGAGATTACTGTTGTTAAGTCATAAGAGCATTTTGTTACTGTGACTGTGGTCGATATGCTTGACGTGTTTGACACCCTTGCCTTACACGGTTTGAAATCTATTTTATTAGCAATCCGTTGGCCTGAAAGGAATAGTGGTCAATTGCTTGCCTAGCTTCAGAATCTTGACTTCTTTTGTTTCTCACTCTTTTCAGTTCATTTACACTTTACAGAGTAAAACAATTGCCTTTGCGCCCTCCTAATCTTTTTTTTTTCTGCATGAAAAATCACTCGTAGGTCTCTTATCTGTTTTGGTGGGTACTGTTTGCTATTGCATAGTAAATGTTTTTTTTTTACGAATATTATTTTGATGATATTTCTTTTTCAACAATTACGAATGCTTTATTTTTCGAAGTAAGAATATTTAGAGGGGTCAATTTTATTGAGCTAAATCTGATGAATTTATTTTGCATGCATTTTTATAAGATATAATGCCTAGCAATTTGCATATTCCAGTCTACGAGCATTCATCAGAAACTGATTTATCTCACAGACCAGGATTCGACTGTATATACTGTATTTAAATATATGTCATTTTACACATATCAAATATCGCTTTTTAAATTGTAGCCTATTACTTACTTACTTTAAATTGAAACTTATTACTATTTAAGGTACATGATTTGCGAGGTAGAGTAGCAAACCTGACTGAGAATCAAGCCAAGTTGGAACAAGAGCTTAGTTTTCGGTTTGTATGATTGGATTTTTTTCTTTAGTAAAATTTCTTGTACTTGATTAACACAGAATTTCCTTTTATTAGTTCGGATTTGAAACGACCCCTTAAAGAAGTAAATGGCAGTTTAAGAGGACTATCTGCTGCTGACAGAGTTGAACATAGGTTAAAACAACTTGAAAATGAAATGAAAAGTGAAAGAGATGCTGCAGCACGCTATGCCAACGATTCAATGCAAAACTTATTGCGGAAAAGCCAGGCTAAGTGCGTTCATGTTGAGTGCAATTTCGTAATAATTATTGAACTGTTAAAGCGGAAAGCTGTAAAATGTAACTGCTCTTTACAAATTTAGTTACAAAGAGAAGAATGTTGTTTGTGTTTATTTTATGCAGAGTTCAAGGTGAGGATTCCTCCGTGCGAAGCCAGCTATTGCAGGCAGATGCTGGCAAACGTTCTTTGGAATTGGATGTTAAAACTCTAAAGAGGCGCCTGGAGCAATCTGAAGGTGGAAGGGAAGCCCTGTCATCCCAAATTGGTATGTTGTGAGCATCAAGTGTGTTATATATATATACTAGCAGAGCTGGTCAACTTTTCCTGGGTAAAACTCTCAATAATTAAATCCACTGTTATTGAATATGTTATTGCAGTTCTTTCAGCAGATTTGTGGCGATCAATGTCTGTGGTATGAAAAGGTTCAAATCTGTCACGTCATAATACAATGTTAACGAGTAGTATGAATCTGCCTTGAAATGCTCAGCACGAGAAATTACAGGAAAATACAATTCGGCGTGCACATACACATTCCCTTTTATTGACATATATATATATATATATACCATGTTGCCTCTTAGTACGAACGTGCTCCAGGCTTCGAACTCAAAATTTGAGGGGGATTCCATTCAGAGTTTTACCTATGCTATGAGGTTCGAACTGAGCACATAGTGAAAATATGTGCTGGCTGCGTAAACGCCGTCTGTTGTGCGCAACGTCACAAGGTCAAGCTAGCGGACGTCGAAGCTTTGACTGTATTTAGGGCATTGTGTTATTTTTACCTTGAATTATGTGTATTTGCTGTTTAGTTTTATCGATTCGGATTCACAGTTCGAACGGCCTCGTGGAACTGATCAAGTATGAGGCACCACTGTATAGATATTTTCTATATTCAACCAAGTATAATCCGCATCCTCTAATTGAGCTTGAATTTTGAATGAAAAATACATTATTAGTATTGGTAATTTTGTTTCTTCAGAGCAGGGCTTCCCAACGGGGTCTACAGCGCCATTACTTGGGGTCCAAAAAAAATGATAAACTGAAATTAAATAAACAGGGATGTGGTTTCCTTGTATGCTTTCTATCAAATACTAAGTACACTACACTATTAAGTAGTTGTATTAAGCAGCAAGTAGTATAATTTGACCATCCCAAAAAAAAATCCTGGCTAAATCAGCGCTTGGGGGTCAACAGCGAAAAATAATTGGGAAGCCCTGCTTTAAAGACTATGCTTCAAGATTTTTTACTCAAAATTTTGGAAAATAATTGATTATATGGTATATATATGTGCCATTTATCAAACCTTATTTAAATCATCAATAGCTGATCTGCGGAATGAAATCAGTAAATCTGAGAAAGACAAAGCAGAACTGGAAAAAGGAGTGAGAGAGCAAATTGCCACCCAGCAAGCATTGAGAGATAGAGAAGCAGAGGAAAAGCGCCAGTTAGCATGTAACATTTCTTTCACTTTTTTTACCTTAAGTACAGTGGTTCTACATTAAATGCTGTCCCAATATATGTTGTTATTGAGTTTTAGGGAATTAATTTAGAAATATGTCACATTTTTGCACTTTAATTCTTATGGAAAGAAATGACTTGCTGAAAGTTGTTTTTCTGTTAGCGTGCAAGTTATATTGTTTGCCCACTGTAATAAGTACAGTACTAGTTCTCTGTGCAAAGTTTGTAAGGACTTTTTCGCCCTGCAAAAAACACTTATCCTCCGACACTGAGCATATATGTATGTAATAGTGTGAACTATTTATGTTTTTGTAAAGAATTCTTCCAACTTCTGAAAAGTACTTCACTTTGTTTAATTTCATATACAACAAAAACTTTATCATAAAACTTAAAAAGTATCTTCCGTACCATTGTGAAAGCCAAGAAATTCATGAGAGTATTTTTCCTGTTTAAAACCACAATATTTGGATTCGATTCCAGAATTATTATTGTGATTGTTAATTAATTTTGAAATATAACCACATACAATTTTCCTTTTCATCAGCTTCACAACGATATGATTTTGAAAGAAGAAAGCAAGAAGACGAAATTAATGACTTGCAGGCTGCATTGAAACTTTCTGTTGGTGTCGTACAGCTTGATGAAATGAGGAAGAAATTAGAGAAGAGTGAAAGGCAAAGGCAACAGTTGTCTGATCATATTGAAGTAATTGATACCATTGCTACAATTCAATTACAATCTCTTGTGCAATTATTGTTACAATATAGTGTATAGTGCAACTTAGTTTTTAACGCACCCCGATTTAACACAAATTCATATACAATATGATCTTTGGATCATTGAACCTTTTTTAAGATGGTAAATGCTAGAACCAAGCATAGTGAGTTAATATTGTCAACTCATATGACTGAAGCTAATAGCCTATATTCCTTGTATGAAACCTATAAGCTGTTTGATACCACCGTTAAAACTCATCATCATGCAAGTTTAATCAGTATATATAATACTTATATACATCCAGGGTTATATTTTTCTTTTGTATTTCTAAATGGAGTTGGAGTATTGACCAGCATACATTTCAACTATTCTACATTATTGTTTGACAACTAATTACGTTGATTGTCAATCGCAGGTATTAACAAGTGATTTAGAGAAGAAAGAGCAGTCACAAGCACGCTTGCTCAATCAATTGCACGAGACTCAGCATTCTTCTCAAGACGCTGGAAGGGAAAGGGACAGGCTTTCTATGCAATTGGAAGAAGCTTTACTGAAACTTCAGGACTATGGCAGGTATACTCTCTATTTTCTGATTCATGTCTGTTTGTGCGGAATTTCATTATTGTTCACATATAGTCTGCAATAGTCACTTGACTTAGTATCAAAAGAGAACACTGATTTTACACACCTAGAAAACCAGTTACTCAAGGTAAGCACATCAGGAAACCAATGCATCAACGTCTGCTACCAGGTCATGTCTCAACCATGTGTTTTGAACGGACAATATGTTCTATATTGTTATATTTGGACATCAGCTAAGAAAAAAATTTGATCTGTTTTTAGCGACACTGAAAAGTGCAAGGCTGAATTACGACAGGTTGAAAGGATTCGCGATGATGTGGAAAAAGAGAAGGATGATTTGCGATTAACCCTGCTGGACACTATTAGGCAGTAAGAACTTGGATTTCCGTGATATATAGCATTAGTTTGTCTATGGTATGTTCAATGAATGAATGTTTGAAGGTCGAAAAGCAAATGCAAAAAGTTAGAAAAAGATAACGAAAGACTTCAAGATAATCTCGAACAACTAATGGCAAAAAATGAGGAACTGGTAAAAGAAAATCAGACATCAAAATCACAAGCAAACAATAGTATGTTCAACTCTATTTTTGTCTGATCCAGTATAAAATCAACTCAATTTCTCTTTATCTAAATATTGAAAGACTCACAATTGAATGTAATCCAGGGATCTTGAATGGGGTTGTTTTGAGATATATAAGGGCGTTGCATATCATAATATATACTTTCGTTAAAATCTATTACGTCACCAGACTAAATTATAAAGGTTTCTTCCTTATTTTGATAATATGTAATTAGACTAATAGTGGAGTTCATTTGGATAATACCTGAAAAAGTTTTAATCTCATCATCCCACAATCATTTTTTCTGCTCTGTAATATAAAATAGTAACAGTGATAATAATTTTTTTGTTTTTGAAAGTGCTATATATTGTTGTAATTCTTAATGCTGCTTCTACTGATATTAGTGAAGAATACAATTTCTGCATTCAACTGATAAGACAGCAAATGGCTTCACAATTTTTAATGCAGATTGTCTTGTGTTTAGCATTTCAGCAAGTTGAAAACTTGAGAAGAGAATTGGAGGATCTTATTGTAAGAATATTTCATTACTGTATTGTTTCCATATCGACATTTTCTTATAATATTATACCTTTTGAAAGCTTACTGAGGGTCTTTTTTTCTTTCCAGTTCCTGGGTAGCTCAAAATGGTGTTTATAAATCTAATTTACTAATAATTACTCTCTTGAACAAAATACAGTAAGCTTTCAATATACGTCTCAAAGTTTTTTTTTATAGGATTATTATAGTGGAATATTAACTTTCAATGGCAAGCATGTTGTCCCTACTTTCATTTAAAACAATCTTCGATTACGAATACACATATGACTGAATTATGGTTTTTTCAAATTTTTGTGGTGGCAGCTCGCTAACTTGTTAATATATCTGGCACTGTCACATTACTAAAATTTGAGAATTGAATGTTAACAGTCAAAGAGAGTTGATGCAGAAGAAAGATTGAGGCGGCGAGATATTGAATCTAGTAAATCTCAAGAAGAATTCCGCGAATTAGAAAGAAAACTTCAAAATTCTATGCAAGGTGTGGAAAAACTTGAAGATGAGCTGAAACAAAAATCTGATAGGTTTGTAAAATCTTTTTTATGAAGTCATCAGTTATTTCATTCTGTAATAATGAATTTATGATTTGCAGGATTTTTATTTTGAATGAAGATCAAAGAAGATCTGATGATGAAAATATGGCAACGCAATCTCTGCTAGAAGCCACCAAATTACAATGTTCAGAATTACAGGTATAGTACATTTGGCAAATTTCATCGCAGAACATTAAAGTAATGTGAATTTATATAATAAAGTAAATCTTTACTAAATTTGGAACGGAGGTCCAGTCCAGATGCATCGTCGAATAATGAATGAACAGTAATAACTCAAGTCCTGGGTCAGGGAGTGGAAGAAATTCTATTTGAGTTGACCCAGAGCGGCCAAAATGAGTATCTATTACTACGTTTCCATTGCCGGAATTAGTGGTACTTGGTGTACCACTAATTGCCTTATAAGGAAGTGACGCATGGCAATAAGGGTACTTTGAAGGGTACTTGCAAGTACCTCTAAAATAGGTGGTCTGTCAAAGTACCACTAATTTTTCGCTTTGTATTAGAATTATAGTAGTTTTGGAAGTTCAGCTGTAGTTGTTAAAGTAAATCAAATTACAAAATGTCAAAATTTATGTGGAGTGCTACGGCTTCGCGAGATTTGATTGACTTGGCTGCCTATCACAAGGTTGTGGAGAAAGGTGACAGTAAAAGTAGGAAAACGAAAGATGTAATGAAGAAAATTGCTGATGGGATTCACGAAAATTTACAGTTTAGGATGTTGCAATTTGAAGGATATTGCTGTACTACCGTACTTTTCCTTTCTAAAACACGGATACACTGCTGTACAATTTACTGTTTGAAGTATGCTGTCTCACCGGGCAGTAATACCGTAATTCTCGTTCGACGCAGTTGGACTTAAATGTGGCAATGGAAACGCGAGCAATTTTAGGACTTTGGGATTCCCCAAGTACTGCTATTTCAAGTACCCTTAATTTTTGGCAATGGAAACGTAGTATATGTATATGCCTATTAGAGCCTCTCCGTTAAAGGTTAATTTGGACAAGTCCAATCTTTGGTAGCAACAAGCAATTAAAGTAGGAACCAGGTAAAGCCATGATGGTTGGGTAAAGCCGTGATGGTTGACTACCCTAGAATGATAAATGATTGACATATACCTTATACAAACAGGGATGTAGTAAAACAGAAATATCATGCTAATTAAGTAAGTTCAGTTTTTATTTTTCCTGGAATAGGTATTAGTAATTGTATTAATATATTATAATTTTTAAATACAATTAGTATTCATTTTATCAACAGAAACAAGTGCGGGACTTTGCTGTTTCTAAAGCTGATGTTGTTGCACAGCTTGATGTTGAGAACACAAACAAAAAGACAGTGCAAAAAAGATTGGAAGAATCAGATAAGCAATTGGAATCAATGAGATTTGAGCTCAGTGCACTTCATAAACAAATTGACCTTGTGAGTATATACAGTGAACCCTCAATTTAATTGACTAATGTGGGCGAAACCTTGTCCATTAATGTTACGGGTGGGTTCTTTGTTTGAGGTGACTATCTGGACCTATTATATATAGTTTATATTGTGTATAAAGTGTATCATTGATCCAAAGCAGTGATTCTCAACCGCGGCTCTCAGAGCCGCATGCGGCTCTCAACTATCCGTCTTGCGGCTCTCATTAACATTTTGAAAAATGAAAAATAAATCTTTTCCATTGCCACTGTACCAAAACTACCAAATACAGATCATGTTATTGGCATATATCTGTGTGTAGCACATATATAGTTTGCTGCCAATCACCCGCAATTTATATTGTAGATGATACACTGCATCGATCTGAACTAAGTACGGTGATGCTAGTGGTGATAATGCGCCAACTTTACAATTGCGAAAAACGGGAGTTCTGCATAATTGTGTACAATTCTAATCTTTACTGTGTTTTTTGTGGTTTGTTGCGGCTCCTTACCTTAGGTTTGTAATTTGGCTCTGCCTCTGAAAAAGGTTGAGAACCACTGATCCAAAGTGTTATGACACTCATTGAATGCTATATAAATAACAGAGTTTACACTACCTTAACTGAAGACATCAGTCTTGTATTCTTGCTGTGTCTTGTAGCAGGGACTCTACTCTGCAGCTGCTCTAAAGAGACTCCCAGAGTTACCGGTCTCGGTATCATTCCATGGTTGTGCCTAGGATGAAAGCCTATTCTTTTTTATGTTTAATATTTATATCTGTTACTTTCATGATTAATTCACTCGCATTATCTAGAACCATCATTAAGAGATACTAGCATGTGTTTCCTTAAAAAACAGTTTGTTCCGAGGCAGTAAATATATAGTTAACATTCAATTATGATATCAATTTCTAGCATATTCATCCGGTAACCCATATCATATCAGGAATTATAGGACTAACAATTGCGATTAAAATGCATGCTATAACGCCTTTTATCACTTATGCATTATACCTAGAATTGGATATTTTTGCCTAAACGGACTTTTAATTTAAAAATTATTTTATTGCAAATTTCATCGTATATTGCTTTTAGGAACGTGATACCCACAAGAAGGAGTTGAGTAAACTCCACACGAACATTCATAAAACCGAAGCAATGAATATAGAAAATATGCAGAAGCTTAGTAGACAAGTCAGTGAGGAAAGAGATTTCATGGAAAGAGAAATTCACAGGATCAATGTTTGTAGCAGACGATTTATTTTTTTTTTACTTCTTTTCTTTACCTAGAAGTATCCAAAAAATACCTATTCCGACTACAGGTGGAAGCTAATGAGAGTAAAGCAGCTAAAAGGACGGCTGAAGGAAAGATGCTTTTTATGCAAGAGCAATTGAGCGAAGCCTTAAAGTTGAATATTTCGATGAAGGCAGAGCTGGAAGCCATGAGAGAAAAATATGTTCTGGCAAAATCTTATGCTGAGGAAAAGGTTTGATTAACTTTAGTTTCAGTTTGTTAATCATATGTTATTCTGATAACCAGTATATATTGGTCATATGATGACCAAAGGAGTGCCCTAGTAAACAAATTTCCCAGAGCCTAATATTGTGGCCCACTAATATCATAGTTTAGCATCATGAATGCGAATAAAATGATGCTATGGAGAGTTTGAATGAAGTTTAATCATTATTTCAACGTATCAAGTCAATCAGATCACCAGGAAATGAATAAATTAAGATGTATCACAAATTGAATTCTCTTTATATGTCTGACAGAATAAATTATTCTTGATTTCAGAAACAGGATGCTGCGAAAGGTAATGCCAAACTTCATTTGCAGGAAGATGATCTCATACTCACACAAGATAACATAAGAAAGCTTGAGCAAGACCTCGAACTCATCAAAGTAAGTAGAATTTCTTTTGTATTTCTGTGTACTTGAAGGCCGTGATTAATACAAGGAATATGTCCTGTCTATGTGTTTTTATAATACCAATACCATTGCCATAATACCTTATGGCAATTCCTAATGCATGCTTAACAGAAGTTGTTATTGAAACAATAGTTATAGACATATTTTCATATGAAAATTGCGGTAATTTTTTGCGAGTAGATACGTGGCATATCAAGCAATAAGGCATTCAGGGCAGAGTTACACTTCTGTAGACCGGCAAATATGTTTAATAGATTTTGGCCCATCGATATCAACTGGTTATCCTATCAGTAACCGAATATGCATTATTCATAGAATCATATCCTTGCTTAACTTTTCTCTAGATCAGCATGATGGAACTTCTTTGCCAACATAGGCTAATTTGAACTGAATACAGTAGACACTCGTAAGAAATGCGATCAACGCATAGTGTGAAATCGCATAATGCCAGTAACTAATTAAGCGAAGAAAATTGCGAGTGCTTCATAAATTTGTTTTATCTTATCATTCTAATGTATTCATTCATACCAATGCACAAAAGGAGTACAACACATCAACATTATTTATTAACATTATATTTTTTATCAATTCAAGTTTATATTCAACATAATAAATTATAGAAAGTTGACATACAACGGTATTTCAAACAATTTTGAAAAGTGATCGTCTTGGCAGGGAGTGAAAATAATTTATTTTTATGCTCATGTTAATTTTCTTGGTTCACTGGTTGAAACTGTATGCACACCCATTCAACTTAGAGAGAGGCAGTTGACCATAAAACAGAACTTTGAATTCTCATAGTCTGAAGACACATAAAATGAGGATCTAATGTACTTAATATATTTAAATAACCAATCATATGTAAAGTTGAGTTGTTTTTATCAGGGTGCTATTTTACAAGATATTGATGAATTATCATCAGTTTTACACTTGGATGATACAGCTGTCTTGATCAAATCAAATCAATCAATGAATGATTCCATGACAGCTACAAACAGCATACATACATGGCTGTCTTCTATACGAGTGAGTATAATGAAAATATTCATAGTATAGCTAAGTGTTGGTTTCACGATTGTGAGTATATTTGGCATTGACCTTTGAATTACACTCTGATTCCAAACTCCCTACATTGTAAGCCCAAAGTGTCCACTGTGTAATGGGATTTGAAAAACAAAACAGAGTTGATTGGTGTGATTCAATGGAAGAATGGACGAATAAATAAGAGTTGAAAAAAAATCTCTTGGAAATGTTCTTGTAGGCTATAATAACTTGTTAATAACTTGAAAGTGTTTAGTTGAACGGCTCTATAGTAATTGCAGCACAATTTTAGTTTATCTATGTGTTTATAAACAAAACAGGCTAGATTCATAATTGTTGTTTTCAACACTCTCTTGATTTTTTTTGATTCTATTATATAAGTAGTTCAGGAGATTTAATGCTTTTTATTGCCTAAAGCTGTAACATTTTATTCTGATTCTAGCACAAGATTGGCATTGTAAAGAGAGAAATCTATGAGACAAAAAACAAGAAAGAAAAACTAGCTGAGAAACTGAATACAAGTCAAGTTCAGGTATATTACTATTCAACTAGAAAAGATCTATAAACACAATTTGACATAACTTAGCAATATGATAAAAAAGTTTTGAAAATGTGGTTGCAAAACATTTTTGTATATAACGGTAAAACATGGTATTGTAACAGGATTTAGGGTTTACTATCAACATTATCGAACTATCAGCGAAAGTCAGTCTAGCATTTGTAGGCTTGTTTTAAGGTTTAATCTATGAAGTATTGTGTTTGTGAAGCTTTTCATAGTTGTACAGTTCGGAATCCTTTATCTGAAATTCCAAAATCAGGAATTTTTTAAAATTCTGACATGACACACCACGAAGTGTTTTTCACTTCCCTTTTATTTACCAGTTTTCATGTTGAATGCTTTGTTTTCATACTTTACATAAAACATAATATCTGTATAGTAAAAAATAAAATCCCAATGGCGTACGGGTACTGTAACCTTTCAGTCAAAACATGGCATCGTATGCGAAGACTGATTTCTTGTTTTTCTAATGTTGTTATCTATAACGAAATTAATTAAAATGTATATACTGTACAACTATATTCAGGGTATAAACTATATTTTGAATTAAATGGATATTGTGTTCAAACCTAGATCCTATCCTTGAAATCGAAACCTGCAACACTTTTTCGTTCCCAAGAATTTCGAATAAGAGATTCTCAACTGTATTTCTATGTCCTTGTCATTTTTAATATTGTCTTATAGTTAAAAGACGTATGCCGAACTATGGAAGAGGACCGAAGAATGTTAATGTCTGAAGCCACAGAGCAAAACAAATTAGTTGATGTATTGAGCCGAGAAAAAACATGTATGTATAATTATTCTGGAATTTGATTGTGACTAGGTATTACTTGATAAATAAATACAATAATTTAGAACATGAAGAAAGAAAATCATATCTTTTGTAATGTTTCATTTTCATAGCATTTCCGTGTTGTTAATCACCACCAACAGAGTTACATTTAATGGCTCCAAGTATTACTTACCCTAGTTAATTAATTTTTCATAGTACAATGAACGCTTAATATGATCGCTTTGGGACAATTCCTCTTTAATAACAATAACTGACTGATAATATTAAGGGAGGTTAATCTGTTCCAGACTCAAAAAACCACGCAAAATGCGGATTGTAAGGTATTTTTTTGATCAGAAACATGCAATTGAACTAAAAATAACAATACATATGTGTACATGTAGATACATATGTAAACATGAGAGATTATACAAGATATGATTGTGCAGATCGTCGACATTGTTCGGTCGTATTGTAGAGTAAAGTCCACTACACGCACTCACGCCGGGATGTTACCGCTACGAAATAAACACGTGATTTCAGGGAGTGCAGACTGCACATGACGTGCAGAAAAGCGCTATAGATTCTGCATGTACTCTTTCTTTCTTTTCTCTCTCTTTCTTACAAATTGATGAGTCAGCTTGAAACGCTATCTATTGCCTCCCTTTTCCTTGCTATTATGTACTACGGTCACTCGTACTACGAATTTTTACTCGTAGATCGGAACAAAAATACTCTCAAATCGAGGCTCGTATAGCAAGTTTCTCGTACAACGGGTTACTCGTATTACGAGGCTCTACTGTATGATATAATATGTTATTGTATCAATTGATTTTGGTAGCAATACCCGATTATTAACATTATTCGGGATCATAATAAGCGGCGTCCACTATTTGAAAAGTTATAGAACTAGATCATTTTACTGATTATTTCAAAAATAAAATACTTTTGCTTACTTATTTTAAGTCACAAGGTATAACAAACTGCAAGTATCTCAACTAAAACCAACTCTACCTGTTAATTAGTTATCTATACTTTCACTATATATTCTTTTCATAATACAGTAGTTCCTTGAAATACGAGTTTGATTCGTTCCCAGACCGAGCTCGTATTTCAAATTACCCGTATTGCAAAACGAGTTTTCTCGTTGAAATCAATGGAAAACTAATTAATCCGTTCCAGACTCCAAAAACCACGCAAAATACCGATGGGGGGGGGTTTTTCGAACAGAAACGTGCAATTATAATTAAAATATCAATACATATGTGTACATGTAATAAAAACATGAGAGATTTTAACAAGATATGAGCGTGCAGATCGTCGACGTCGTTAAATCGTATTACAGTGTCAAGTCCACTACACACACTCTATCATGAGTTTTCATTATTTACTTCTTTACTTCTATTGTAATAAGCTTTTTATCCATGGTTAACACGAAGAATTAAGACAAAATAAATCCAATAATACATGCCCGAAACACAAAATATTCACTAGCACAAAACGCTTGGGACGTTACAGCTACGAAATAAACACGTGAATTAAGCGAGTACTGACTGCGCACTCGCAGAGAAGCGCGATAGATTCTGAACATGCTCTTTCTTTATTTTCTCTCTCTTTCTTACAAATCGATGAGTCAGCTAGAAACGCTATTTATTGCCTCTCTATACGTTCTCACTGTGTATGACGGTCGCTCGTAGTTCGAAATTGTACTCGTATATCGAAACATAAATACTCAAAAATCGCGGCTCGTATATCAAGTTTCTCGTACATCGAGTTACTCGTATTTCGAGGATCTACTGTATTGTATATTATTATCGCATATGGTTTTATTTTATTTATTCATTTTTTATTTATGTAGACATTGTATGATGAAAAGCAATCAACTATCTATCTTTCAACAACTTTTGTGCATAGTAAATAATAACTTATTTCTCAGAACCACTAAATGATTGAAGATAAGTATTGGTAAAACTTGTGTATAATAAACACAAAAAAATTCAAGGCCAGATTTAAAGTCTCTTCAATTTCTCCACTGCTGTTAGATATCGTACTGTAAGATATTTTGATAGTAGTTAATTCTGATTGTCTGATGGGTAGTGTCATACCAGAATATACCTGTTGATTACTTTGTGAAAGTATTTCATGAGAATAACTTGACTCTACATTACCTATTATGTTTCACTAGTTTAGTATTTGTGATTAATGCTCTTTATATATTTTTAGCTCTACTGTTGGAAAACAAAGAAGCTCGTAGGATTGTCCAGGAATTAGAGGACAGGGTGATGAATTTGACATCCGATCTTGAATCTGTAAGTGAAGATAATAATGTTTAATTTTTTTAACTGTGTGGATACTTTATTCTGACCAGGGATGTTGACTTATTTAAATTCTGAGTTGAAAAAAATAAGCAGCACTAGGAAATATTTTGGCCTTAATGAATAGGACTGCAGGCTATCATTCTCTGAAAAATCAATTCTTGTGCATGTATTAGGAATTTCAAGTACCCACAGACTGGACAGTATGTCCCTATCCCACAATTGAACTGCCTTAATAATCTATACTGATCCCATATTAAGTAGAAATATATATAAAAATCTCCTACAGATTCTACTGTCGTGGTCAATGTTTATCATAACTTTTGTTGTTTTGGTTTGTGCTGGATTTTTTATTTTTTTTATTTGCGATTTAGATTTGGAGTTGGGAAAGTTAGGGAAATCTAAAATACTGCTTTATCCCAAAAACCTTTGTTACTACTAAATGTGATTGCGATCTATATGATACAATTGTTAGTATATTTAAGGTAGCATAAATCTAAGTTATAGTGTATATGCTATATCCGTACAGTCTGTTAATAGAGAATGCGTGTTCGGAGCTAATCATAAAGTGAAATGCACTAGAAAAAGACATATAATTTTTTTACAATACCAGTTTCATTATGGCTGTGGAAAATGAATACGTTTTGCTTCTACTTCCTATACCTATATAATACTTTTACCTTAAAATTGAAGCATGTATTCTATATTTCTCATAACTGGATTTATTCTAAGCATGCAATTAGCTTTATACTATACTTTTATTCTTTCACCATCATCTTCTCTTCAAAAGAGTAAAGCTCGGTTGCAGCATTCACTCTTACATGAAATTCCAGTCAAACTTTCAGCAACGCAGGATCCAGAGGTAATTCCACCACTTCCATCTTCTAAATTAATAAATTATGGATGAAACCCTAATAAATTCACTCACACGACACGACCCCTTGGTATCTTACCATAATTCTGGTATCTTACCATAATTCTAAGTGTTAGGCTTACCTTTGCTGATAAATCCCAGTTACAGGTTAATGGCTGGTATATGGTTATTATGAAGTGATTATCCAGTGTTAGCTGATATGTCACTGTTTATTCAAAAATAATCACACAAAATTTGTTATTCAAATACACCTATTATGTTCACATATATGATTATACAAACTTATCTCAACCTTCATCATATATAGTGTATTCGGTCGGAATGTAGTCCAATACTAAAATATTTGAATGACAGAATCATCATGCCTAGGGCCGATTTTGAGCCAATCAAGCCATGCAACTTTGGGGTCTCCACACTGAAGTAATCAAATACTATAAATTTCCAGTGACAATCTACACATTTGTTCATTTTATTATAGGCCTACATGTATGGGATTGGATTTAGTCCATTAACTAACAAGCATTTTTTAGGTGTACATTCCGATTCCTTTTCCTTATATCATAGAGATATTGTCTATAATATACAATATTTATTCCGCAGACCTTGACCGGGAACCTTGGGCCCTGCAAAAAATGTTTTCAATTTGACTCTCCGAAAGCCGACCCTGTTTATTGCAGAACATATATCTAAACACCTATAGAGATAAAGTGGCAATATTCTAGAAATATTACAATTCTTTTATGTTTAGGGTGTGTGATTTTGTAAAACTGCATGAAATTCTAACAACGGTACTTTTTTGTTTAGCGGCACTGTGCTTATGTCTCATCAATGTGAAATCAATGACACTTTTTGCTTCATGTGTGTTCGTCTAGTTTTTCAATTTTAATTCTTTTTCTACTGAAACTAGTTATGCGGTTCTGTTTCAGGAATCAGCAAAAAAAAGGGAAAGAATACATCAGAGATATGCCAGGTGTGTTATTTTGTACTGGTCTTTTAAAAATATTACCACTGTGATTTGACGTTTAAAGTGTAGCTTGTCAACGGAAGTAAATGTTAGTTTAGTGATAATTTACACAAATGGAACACAAATAAGGGGCCAGTACTAATTGGCAGTGAAAAGTGATTCAGTGAATTCCATATGAATTCATTCAAAACGCTGGAAGAATTGAGAAAAACCTGGGATCACAATGGAAGAAATGTGACCTCGCACCAAGAATCACTGGTAAATAACAAGAGGAAAAATGAACAATGACTGTTATATCAACATATAACCTTGGTAGCAACATGTGTTAATTGGCCAATTTGAACAACCAAAATTTGCTAAGTTAGGGAATAATTGATTAATTTTTGAATTCTGTATGTGGTAAGACTGGTGTACTGCAGTACTGCTGGCTCAGACTCTGAATGATGTTATATAAAGTTGTGAAATTAAGCTGATAACATGGTTAAATTTTTTACATGTCTACCGTGTATATATATACTTTAAACTTTACAGGATAGATAGATTTTGGTAGAATAATTAGCAAGTTTGTCTGATACATTGAAATTTGAAAAAAGGTAAAAGTTAAAATATCTTCCAACTTCGCAACCTAATGTGTAATGATTTTGCATATCATGTGTGTGTGTGTGTGTGTTCATAGCAATTCGTTTGTGATCTACAGATACAAAGAAACGATACAATCACTTCAGAATGATTTGATAGATGTTCGGAACCCAGACAGATCAACTGATGCAGATAAATTGCTTAGCGATAGCACCCCGTCACCGATAAGACGAGTTACTATTTCTGAAACCCCACCCCGTGTCCATGGGTATGGTAAATTATGTTTCTAAGATCTTTCTTACTTTTCAAAAAAAACTTTCAATAATTTTTTATAGATATCAGAGCTATTCAAGACCAATGAGTTCTTCTCCAAAATATGTAGCGGAAAGAGATAAAAAATTATAGAATTATAGAAATTATATTTTTGGACAAAGATGTAGGATAGTCATGATAGTGGAGCCAATACACTGTGGGGTTAATTATAGTGATGTTTCTAAAAATTACTTCCTGGTGTTCTCTCTCTTTCACAATATTTTCATTTTTTATATTACTGCATACTCAATACTTATCATTTTTTCATGTGTTCCTGCTGTATCAAAGCATTCGTTACTCGTCTTTTATGTACTAGTTATATCATAGACTGTTAAATTACTATCTTTTCACTAACTTTGCAGTTTGTAATATACAATACGAGAGAACATCCAGTTCATTGTGTCACGAATGCATAGTTAGTTGTGTGCATTGATCTTGGTAAGTTGTAATTATTGAAACCTCAGTAGTTTAGCACATTCTTCATTTGTGAATTTTTATTGTGATCTTGATGAACCCTTACCAGCTGTTGAACACTTGCTTTAAAACAATTTTCAAGTAATTTATTATTTATTTTTTACAAAACATGACAAAATTAGCAAAATTGAATTTCCTAGATTTATCATATAGATTAAGTTTAGTTTTTTCGTTCTCGGTTCCATTCTACAGATGTTTTCTGCTTTTGAAATCAGGTGGTTCACATAGTTTTTTTGTTATTCTTATCCGTCTGTGCAGTTTATTTCAGCATTTGACAATTTTTAACCTTCCTGCTTATTATGCCCTGAGAAATGTGTTGATGCACTAAATCAGGATTGAAGTCGGTACCGATTAGGTTTAAATGGATCAAATTGGATTTCGGTTCTTAAAATAACTTCTAACGATCCTGCAACTATTCATAAAGTTTGTACAGGCATTTTTTTTTAAAAACAAACAGATTAATTATCAAACATATTTTTACCAGTAATATGAAATTGCATTATGCTAAACCAATTACTAATATTAATAATTACTAATACTAGTAATTACACGCCAAGTGTACTATGCGGGTCAGTAGAGGTATGTAGTATTTGTGTTTTGTATTTTTTATCGAGTGAAGTTTGGTTACATCCTTCCAGTTTTCCAATGTTTTTTTAGTTTACCATTGTTACATTTTTGATTGACATTTTTCTTTGTATAGATTTCAGGAATTGTGTATGGTCTTTTATATGCTTTTTTTAAGTTGGGAAATTATATATTTAGACACAAGAAATCATATTGTGTCAAATTCAGATCTTCATAATGTAACACCGTATGTAGTTTTCAATTGCATAAGACAGTATTGTTGTACTATCACGATAGACAACTGCATAAGTTGGATGAAGTTTAATGAAGGTGTTGGTAAGGAAATACTACGCAGGTTGGAGAAAATAGTTGAATGGATATACCAAAACGGTTCACACACTCTGTTATAGTGATTTGATCAATATGTTTGTAGTGCGCATGGCTACAATGTGAAGACTAAAGTATTTTAATGGAAAGTAATTTAGTGAAGATGCGGTAATGAAAACTATCTGATCATTTAGGAAGACGATTATAGCGACACCTTTAGTGATGATGCCTTGTGATTATGAGTTGACGGCTGGAGCCAATAGCTTACATTGTCGTAATACTAACATGGGACAAGGAATTAACTAGTGTTGGAAACACGGAGACACAATTGTATATGGCGATGATGCATAACGCTACACTGCGCTAGATACAGTAAAAATGACCAAGGGTAAATGAACTCACATCAAACGTAATACATAAACCAACATCCCAACAACCAAGATTTGGTCAATTAATTTAGGTTACCCAACAAAAAATTAATTTCGAATACTCGTTCCAGCTCGATCGTAGCCAGTTTCCCAGAGTTAAACAACCCCTAATGACTCGCGATACATTTGCCGTCCCACTATATATGACACATCTATAAATGTACAATCTTTGTTCTGAAAAATCAGGCATCTAATATTTCTGAATGTAAGGAATAAGACAATTTTCCCTTTTGCAAATTTACGTAGCAATACAATAGATATCTCAGTCATATATTGTAGTTATTTGTATATGTATGCACTATATAATATATTTTTAACAATATAACCTATCT
Organism: Halocynthia aurantium; assembly: GCA_013436065.1. Classification (NCBI taxonomy): domain Eukaryota; kingdom Metazoa; phylum Chordata; class Ascidiacea; order Stolidobranchia; family Pyuridae; genus Halocynthia; species Halocynthia aurantium. The sequence goes on along the minus strand of QXVX01004202.1, from coordinate 32,280 downwards.
TCGAATACCAAATGTAGAAAAAATTCAGTTGCATTATGCCTTGATTTTTAAGCTATACCTTGTACCTAAGATTGCTAATATTACTTGGTAACGATGGTAACGAACGGTACCGATTACAATAGAACTCCGCTTACAGCGGGAGTTCTAATAATGATGCTAAGCTTGAGGCGTATGCGTATATTCACTATGTTGAATATAACTTCTCGAATGTATCGACTTGCCAAAATTTTGAATTGACATATTATCCGAAACTACTGGTGCAGATTAGGGTTGGTTTATCCGGATATCGGTTAACCGGTTAACCGATTAACAGGGAGTTTTTTTGCTATCCGATATCCGGATATAATTCAGCTGGTTAACCGGATAAAAAAGTGACGTCATTAACCCTTTGCGGTCGTAAAGCGAGTATAGCTCGCCTACACAAATTTGCTTCTTGCAGTCGTAAGGCGAGTATAGTTCGCCTTTTCCAAGTATCGCGCTTCGCACAGTCGTCGACTATTTGTTACAAAACTCCGGTCCCGTTTACACAACTCCACGATCGATGCGTTGTGCTTCATACGAAATGCGTTGCAGAAGCAGTAAATGTTAAANATTAAACCATGTCATTCTCTGCCTAAATACCAGGTTGTATTCGACAGCACGCGCGCAACCTCCCATTACATTTTACTTCTTATCGAATAAAGACTTAATTTCCGAAATTCTTTTACTCAACAGCAGACACGAGTCTGTCTAGAGATTATGTAGCAGAGAATGTTGTGGTTTTCCACACAGTCGTAAACAACATTCTATTCTATGACGTTATCGTGGGTAATAGATATAAACTTGCAGTACCACCTATAACACATGTACCACCATGCACCAGAGTCGCTCCGCCACCTCTACAAGTGAATGATGGGTTAACAGTCAATAGTAGGCTTATTATTTTCTTATATATTTAATAGTAAACCTACTGGAATTGTGTATGTGCCCGATGCACTCGTGTGAACGCTTCCTGTTCATTTACGAGACGAACGGTGTGAGACAAAGTTGCGGGGGGGGGGGACATACCATTTTGGAGCTCCGGTAGCTCCAGTACCTATAAAATTACCACTACACCCCTGCTGCTATCACATTTGGAATGTAATAGTCGAGCTTCCCTGTTTGTCTGACACCGTATGGAATAGAATTTCATAGGCAACTAATGTTGGTAATAGTTGGAACCAATAGTAGTGGAGAATACAACGATAACGGGTGATGATATACTTCTTGTAAGATCACACTGCGTATAATGTCTCAATCCCAGAACAGACCTTTCTGCATGTTGCTGAATACATGTTCCTTATTTCTTTGAGCTCTATTACTTATCCTTTCCTTAGTGGTGTGATGTTTATTTTGTGTGAGTGGCTAAGCACAGATTGCTTAGAGGCGGAGGATAATATTCACTTATTTTGTATCATTTTTCATTTGCTGTAATCGCATGTATTTTACTCCATGTATTCGTATATCCATCTGTCATGCTTTTTAAATACCAATAATAATCGTAGCACAATTCTAGTTATATTTTTTACTTCTTTATGAGATTTTCAATCCACGCCGGCGAAGTACAGTACAGTACAGTACAGTGGCATTAATTTTGCCGCATATTTTGTTATTTCACTGCGGAAATATACCGCAAGGCTTCTGCCATGAAAACTAAAACCGATAAATGAAATAGTAGACGATGTTTCATATTGACGGTTAGATTACATCATATTCACTACATAAAAACAAGATAACTATTTCATGTAGAATATTTGTATAAGACAAAACTGCGTAATTGAAATCGGAGATTAGCCATACCATGTTATTTAACAAATTCCTTTACTCACACGTCATTTTGAGGACCGTATAATTTATTGCAATTGGGTTAGTGAAAACTTGTTTCTGAATAATAATTACTCCGAAGTACTTGGAATTTTAGTACGTCAAGAACCTACTGATATTATAACCATCGATTCAATTTGGCTGTTACTGGTGCTGTGATTACAGTTTCTTGTCAGGTAATTCATTTTCCCTTATTTGTTATTCGTTGCGCCTTTTTTTGTTTTATTACTGTTCACTGGCGATTTCCCCATGTCAAAACAAAAAACAAAACTAGAACTGCGATTTGATGTCTGAGATTGAGATTGATAAGCCGTAGATCTACAGGCCAATTGCCTGTTTGTCAACCAAATATAAGACTTTGACTTCAATACTGGATAACACGATTCATATGTTCTTGGATGATGTTGTTGTTTGTTCTTTTGTCTTGCTATGTCCCCGTTAATTGCTTTATTGAAACGGACAGATTGTGAATTTTGAGTTCACGGTATAAAAATAAGTCACCTACTTTCTACTCTGCATGGACTATCCAAAGATATATATGCGAAAAGTGAGTAGGTAGTTGAAAATGAATTAAAAACAGTCGTAGCTTAGTCAGACGACACGAAAGAGTCGATAAATACGATAAGACTTCATTTTAAGCTGGAAATTAGTAGATTTCACAATTTGGTTATGGAACAAATATTCAGCTGCTAGAAAATGACAACTTCAAAATCTGACGTGGGCGGAAAAAGGAGTGATCTTGCAAACTGGAAATAGTTCTACGCTAAACCACACTGCAATAGGCATATATCTGAAAGAAAGGAAAACTCGGTTGATTTCCGGAAAATAGTAGAAGTATATGAAAGATTCGTTGTTTTCAATACATCTACGGTTAAAAAAAAACTAAATTAAAATCCGAATCAGATGGGTTCATAGTAGCAGCACCAGACCAGAGTCTCCTTCCCATAAACCAAAGGTCGACAACCTGCGGCTCGCGAGCTGCATGTGGCTCTTTGAGCTTTCTCATGTGGCTCTTGGATTTATAAATGTGTAAATTAAATTTAAGTTCAGTTGAACATTAAAGATATTCTTGAAACTTAGAATACATTTGACTTATTGGTTAAAATCATCAAGTAATTTTACTGCTGCTACTTTTGTGGTTGCCTAAGAAATTGCATGACGTGGAAAACCTTATTCAGATGGAGAATACTTGAAAGAATGTTTCCTTAACATATCTGAGCAACTTTTTAGAAATTTTCAAAACAAAAATTATATTATTTCAGTTCCACTGGAATACTGGATGCATATTCAATGAAGTATACCATGATATTTTTTTCATATGGCTCCTCAATTTTTTTAACTAGATCAAAATTTTATATTTGACTTTCTAAATATCTTCAACGTCATATTATGGTAGCAAACAGTAGTAACCTCAATGGGAAGTGTGCAAGGTAATTTGTCTGAACACCAATAAATAACTTTGTAGGGATCAGCACGCATTCTTAGCAAATGCCTTTCGAGTTCACAAGAGCTGATGTTATTTTTCTTTATTTTGCTTTGTTTATACCTAAGAATGAAGCGCTTTAACACAATTCGGAGGTGGGTTGACTTGCCTTCCCACTATGCATCTTGGATAAATGATCATGTCGGTTGCTGATAATCGCATTACCAATATTTTGTCAATGCCTTTTAACAATGTAGGTAAATTTAAAAAGCCTTACCATAAAAACATGCGTAGTATAAGAATTATACTCGTACATGTAGCATACCTAAATGACCTGCATCAAGCCGTCTATTTTCTTTCTTTCGGTTGACTAATAAAAACTTAATGACAGTTTCTCCCAAGGGCATCCTTGACGTTTAATGATAGGCCATCGCCATAAGTTCAACAGCCTCCGGCTGTGCTTGTACTTAGTTTTTACATCGTCGAAAATGACTTATCAGTTAGCTTCATGAAAGAGCCAGGTCTTGTTTTTTCGTTTTTTCTATCAATAATTTCTGATTTTTGCTCTACATACTGAGTTGTGGGTAGGAGGCCATCTACATTAAGTTTATGACAATAATTCAGAAATAGATCACATCACAGAATTTGAATAATAGATAAGTTTAGCCGAAATTAGTGTTAAGTTGTGTTTTTTTACGTCTTGTAACAAAGAGCTGGTTCAACTAAAATATTGAAAGGGCTCAGCCTTTTTTTAAATTTATGTTCCATGAAAATTCTGTGTTCTTTGTTAATTAGAGCTTTATATCATGTTGTTTGTATTTTCATTTTTATTATTCAGTGCAACTGTAGCATATTGTTTGTTTTTCTTACATAATTTATTTCATCAAGAAAGGATACCTGCGCCAAAATGAGTTGGGCGTTATTGGAGAAAATGCTGGCCGATGTGGCCACGCATTCGACCTTGATTGGAAAATATTGGTTTTCCTTCCTTTTCTTATTTCGCGTGATCGTGGTCCTGAGCGTCGGTGACAAGGTGAAATTCTAATTTACCATCCTACTATTACCAATAAAATAGCTGGAGGCTACAACAGATCGGCTGGGCTGACGTGATGCCCAGTTACTTTTGCAATTTCAAAGTTCTGTTTCTACGATTATTAAGAGATATTATGTATATATTTTATATACGCCCAATTATAAGCGAAAATAGAAAACTTCGTGACACCGCAAATAATATATTTTCTCTATTGCACCTGCGTTCTTAATTTTTAGGGAATTTGGATAGCAATTTAGGAAAATGGGAATACATAAATATTCAAAATTGCACTATTAATTTCTTAATAAACAAGTTATTATGCAGTGCGTTAGCAAAACTTCTCGATTCTTAATCGGAAAGAGATATAACTAATTTTTGTTATTGTGTGAAGGTGTACGGTGATGAACAGTCTCGGTTTATATGTAACACCCTTCAACCTGGTTGTGACAACGTCTGTTTTAACAGATTCAGTCCTATTTCTCACATTCGTTTCTGGGCTATGCAGGTATGTATTATCTAGTTGGTAATGCTAAATTCCATTTTAAGTAAGATTTATGAAAATATTCGCCTGATTCGTAAATACATTCAATAATTATTATACGTTTCATCTCGAATCGATATGAATATACTGTTTACCGTGTGTGTTTCGTGCATTTGACAAATTCCGGTGTCTATATTAATCCCGCCAACTGCATCGCTTTGTTTTAGATACTCATGGTGTCTCTACCAAGTGTTATATTCATTGTGTGGGCTATGCATACGCTGAACAAAACACAACTCCAAAAGGAAAAACTAGAGAAGGAGCAAAATCAGCAGGTTATTATCGTTATTGTATAACATTCTGTAGTGAGTGTTTTGAGGGGCGTCGTGCTACAGAGAAATTCTGGTGAGGTGGTATGTTGACGTAGAAGTTTAGATATTGTTGTGCATATTCTTCGCAGTACATCAAACATATACAGTAATCCATCAATTAAAACGGTTTAATAATTCCTGTAAATTACCGTATTAAATAAAGTAGTGTAAATTGAATACAAAAATACATATAAAATATTGTGTAATTACTGTAATTCATCCTACTATTGGTTGATCTAACTATCGAACTTTTCAAACTCTCTTTTTTTATTTCTCTCTAACAACGTATAAAAAGTAAGAGGACGCCAAATATAACACAAAAAATTAGTAAATGTATTCATTGTATGGTATTATAATGTAATTTTTTGACACATATTTATCTAAACCAGTGGTTCTTAACCTTTATAGTGATCCCACCCCTTTGAATCTTAAAATAAGTTTTCGCACCCCCGTCCAGCAAAATGCGCTCATGTCCTGCCTGCGCCTTTCAATTTCTAATGTTTTGGTTGCCTGACGCGAACAAATCACAGAGAGAGATGAACTCCCTCTTTTTTTCAAACGTGTAAAGCTTTATTTCAGTTGTGTGATTCGGCACAACAACCAGTTTCTTACTTTACAATTAGAAACTTTTCTCGCATCCTTGGAAACGCTTTCCTTGCCTTCCACCTTCAAAATCAAAATTCGGAGTTTCTTATATAGAATTAAACAATAATAATTACCTTTATTAAAGAGCATAAAATTCATTTATTACCAGCAAAATCATACCATAAATTGATCTATCAGTTGGTATTACAGTCAGAAATTACTTTATTATTTCAGGAAGTAGCAACTGACCCAATGGTTAATGATCCAGAAATGAGGAAAACACTGCGTCACAGATATTCTGACAGTCCCCCAAAGTACAATGGTGAAACAGAGAAGAAAGTAAAAGTTCTTTTTATTCCATAGAGTTAATTAAATTGTAAATCAATTGTATAAAAAATCCATACAAACAGTTACAGTGAGTCATATTTTATTAGTTTTCTAATTTTCTCCTCGCGCGTAACTTCACTCATTGTACAGTACTAACACGATGGTAGTATTATGGTATCTAATGAATTATATGACGCTTTGAAGGAACTGGAAAGAGAACACAACAGGAAAGAAAGTTCTGTTAGAAGACATGGAAGAAACAGCACAAAGGCCCACTTGATGATTCCCGTAGCAGAAATCGTTCCTGTCACGGCGGTGATAACTAAGAAACAGAAAAAAATCAAGGAACCTCCTATTCTCACTGGGTAGGTAATTTTAATTATAGGGGTGTATGCAAAATTCAGCATCACAAAAGTGAGCTGTTGTCACTGTCACAAAAGTCACTGTTGACTGCCGTCGCCATTTGTCTAGTTACTATTACTCTAGTGCAGGGGTCTCCAACTCAAAATATGTCATGGGCCACTTTTTGAACTTTATTGACGACGCGGGCCACAAACCAACAAATTAGGTACTCGAATTAGGTAATAGAATAAAATATGAACGTGGTAAAGTGGAATAACAGGGGGAAATTTTTGTTTCACTTTTTACAGTTTGTCGCACCGGACTCTTGATGTTAAATAACACGATAAAACTTACTCATAGTTGACATCGTACTATTTTATTTTTTTTGTGGAAAATTCTCAACCATGACGCGGGCCGAAAAAAATAGCCTAGTGGACCGCATGCGGCCCGCGGGCCGCGTGTTGGAGACCCCTGGTGTAGAGAGTGATTCAATAAGGGGGAATATTTAAAGAGTGTACCACAGGAACTTCAGCTGAGGAACTTGGTTGTGCCGGTACAATGGTNAGCCTCGTGGGCCGCATGCGGCCCGCGGGCCGCGTGTTGGAGACCCCTGCTCTAGTGTAATTTTGTTACTGTTCATGATGTTCAGCCTACAGTGTATATGCCGTATTCCTAATGTCATATACGTATACAATATTAATCCCATATCATCGGCAAATTCGGAAAATCAGGCGACCAAAACGGGGTACCAAATTATAACATTGATTAAATTATATTTGATCAAATAAAGAGTTGTAATTGCTGGAATTTCACATAAATGAGCCTTATTGAGAAAACGCCCTTGGGCGTATATTCTAGTCGTTTTTTTTTTCATTTATACGCTGATTCTTTCTTTTTTTTAATTAGTAGGCATCAGATTAATTATAAATACGGAATCACTCAACCATAAAATGTTTCCAAATAAAATCACAAATGCCTAATACAACGACAGACAATCATCATTTCGATAATTTTGAATAAATAGAACATCTGTACATATTGCATGTACTCATATTTGCCCGAAGGTCCAGCGTCATATTTTTATTAAGCATAGTCCTCAACTTGCGCCGTATTGTTCGTATGAATCGAAATTCAAGTTTTTCAGAGCATTCATACGATGGCAAAATTATTGTTATATGAATACTCTGCTTCAGTAAAAAATGGAAGGGTTTTCTGCGTTGATATAATAATTGCTTCAATTTTACTTAGGTATGTACTACAAGTTGTTTTTCGCATGGCAATCGAAGCAACGTTTATATTCCTGCAGTACCTTCTCTTTCAAGTCAAAGTGCCTGAAATGTACACTTGTCAGCACTACCCATGTCCAGCCACCGTCGAGTGCTTCATTTCGAGGCCAATGGTATAGTTTTATAAATAACTTACATACAATTTTCTCCTTAATTAGAGTACAAGGCTAAATGGTATATATAAATTTCTTGCCCCGTCGAGTAAGCTGTAGCAAGAATGCTGATATGCGGTATAGCTTTCCACAAAGAATTAAATTGGTTACACACAAGCACGCTCGTTGCGCATTCTTCATTGTGCAACGCAAGTTGAATGAGACTATCCTAATTCGCCCCAGACTCATATCATGTCCAGGAAATAGAAAATAGCATTTAAAATAGTAATAATATTAATATTACATAAAAAAGTTGTGTTTTTTTATGCAATTATTTTACACTACAGTTAACTCGAAATTGTATAAGAATTGATATATATTCTCAGGAAAAGACTATATTCATGCTGTTCATGTACGGAATTGCAGGTTGTTGCCTATTACTTGACTTGATTGAACTGAAATACCTTGGAATTCAGAAGGTAAGAATTAGTAAACTGCTAATTGTGCATATTTCTGATTGGGTATACATTTCAGTATATGTCTGTCTGAAAATAGATTATGCACTGTGTATCTGGATCGAAAGATTCCTACCTAAAGGATTTCGAAGGACGTTGGCATACTGACAAAGTGCTCGGTGGCAGATTTGACCCTATCGGTCGGAACAGGGGTGGTGGACTAAGACGCCACAGAGACATGAGTATCACAGATCCAGAAAGTGGTGGAGCATACGACAGCGTGGAGACGTCAGATGATGGGAGCGGCTTTGAATAATAACCCTATTCTTTGGCACAATTACTGAGGATAGGTCTTGATAGTTACATTTTGTGTTTAATGGTGGATTTCTATTTTAAGCCTACTAAGATTTCTGTATTGCTATTTACAAAATCAGTAATTTAGAGTTATTGAAAATAATTTCATCAGTATTAACAAAGATGAAACCGATAATATTGCTATGGTACATCATTTCGAGCAAATAACAGATAGCCAAGTCTGATTTTAAAAGTACAGCTATATATATATCTGATATTGTAACGAACCTGCGTCCATCAAAAAACGTGGTCCGATGCTTTGACAACAGACATTTCGTCACACAGACTTTGATAATAAATTTCATCATTTCAATATTACAATACAGCGGAACCTCGTACTACGAGTGGTCCGCTGCACGAGAAACTTGCTTTACGAGCTGCGATTTGTGAGTACTTTCGTTTCGTACGACGAGTAAAAGTTCGCAGTACGAGCGACCGTCATACACAATGGCAAGGTGAAGGGAGGTAATAGATTGCGTTTCTAGATGACTCATTGTTTCGTAATTCCGATTCTCATTTCGTAGTGGTAACGTCCCGAGCCTTTTGTGCTAGTGAATTTTCTGTGTTTCGTGCATATTTTGGATTTATTTTGTGTCAATTCTTTTTGTTAACCATGGTTCGGAAGAAAGTAAGTGCTAAAGATAGTTGTGGTAAGAAAAAAGAACTTATTACAATAAAAGTGAATAAATAAATAATTGAAAATCATGAGAGGAGTGGATTTGTGACAGCAATACGACCGAACGATGTCGACGATCTGCACGATCATTTTTTGTATAATCTCCTATGTTTTATTACATGTACACATATGTATTGTTATTATAATTCTACAGGAATTTTACTTTTCCGTTTAAAAAATACCTTAAAAAAGGAATTTCGCGTGAATTTAGGAGTCTGGAACGGATTAATTAGTTTTCCATTAATTTCAATGGGAAAAATCGCTTTTTAATACGAGTAATTTGTAATACGAGATCGGTCTGGGAACGAATTGAACTCGTACTGCGAGTTTCTACTGTACATGAAAAACCCCATCTTACTTCATCTTATCTCATTTAACAGGCTACACCAGGGTTGTGCAACCTTTATTACAGGAGGGCCAGATACAAATAACTGGGTGAAGCCGCGGGCCGCACCTTTATTTAACACTAGCTGCCTGCATTTTTTTAAGTGACCCGGCCTTTCTTTATTGATATAAATTGATGGGGAATCTGTAGCAGTTCTATTCCGTTGACCTGAAAGGAATAGCGTTGAATAGCTCGCCTACGTTCAAAATCTTGGCGTTTGTGATATCACAAAGCATTTTTAGGCTGCCGAGTCTCCGATCATTAGCCTGTCGAGTTTCCGATTTATCAAGTTTGTGATGTCACAGTAGCCAATTACCGAATTATACGATCAATCACGAATTAATCAAAAACGTGATCTGGGGCCGCGATGGGGACCCCTATTCGAAAAAATAGCCTATAACCTATTCCAGTCTGGACCCGATCTCCGTGCAAGTTTTCAGAGCGCCCAGTCGCGTACTTTTGGAGTTATCGGCGAACGAACATACAAAAGCACAAACGCACAAACACACAAACACACAGTTTCTCCTTTATTTATGAGATAGGCATTCTAGTAGTCGCAGGCACAAAAAATAGTTTCTTTTTGTTATTGATCTTATGGCATAATTAGGGGTTATCTCCTTGCAGAAATAATTAGATAAGACGCATATATTTTTGAAGAAAACTGCTTTTCAAATTTATTGTCACACTGTCTTTAAACGAATTCAGTGAAAAATTTGCAGCTGGCTTCTTTTCCCGACGACTTTTCCCAAATTTGCTTCAATGGAAGTGCTAGCAATTCGAAGTCCATTTTCCAAGTGTTCGTCTGTCAGAATCGACCGATAAGGGGATTTCATGACGCCCATTTTAGAAAAAAAATGTTCGCACAAATACGTTGAGCCAAAAAGTGCCATTTTTGAAGCCATGAATTTTTTCAAATGTGGAAAGTTATCTTGGTTGAGATGTTTTCGGTAAAAATCGCCAAGATTCATTTCCAAATACTTTGCTTTCAAATCTGCCTTCTCTTGGAGATCAATCAGTTCCAGTTGGATATCAGCTGGTGCTTTGTCAACGTCTGTGTTGAATGGAGAAGAGAATATATCAAACAAATGTTCATGAGATTTGAAGTCCTTGAAACGAGCCAAAAATTCATACAAAAATTTTTCAAGTTGGCCTGCAAATTCAGTCTTCTTCTCAGGATGCATTTCACAGTCTCTCAAAGTTGGAAAGTGGAAAAGATTTCCTGTCTGTATGTGAGCTTTCCAAAGTCGTAATTTGTTCATAAAGCCTTTTATGTGACCATACATTTCATTTGCATACTGGCTTTTTCGCTCCAGTCTTGTATTAAGTTCATTCAGGTGCGTAGTTATATCAACCAAGAAAGCTAAATCGCACAGCCAATTTTCGTCTTCCATTTCTGCTATTGGGTGCCCTTTAAGTTTCAAAAAATTTGCGACTTCTTTCCGCAGTTCGTAAAATCGTCGCAACATGCAGCCCTTGCTTAACCAACGCACCTCGGAAAAGTACACTAGATCTTGATGTGTGGTGTTGAGATCATCCAGAAACTTTTGAAACTGGCGATGGTTGAGCCCTCGTGCTCGAATGAAATTTACTGCCTTAATAACCGGGCTCAAGACGTGTTTGAATTTCAAGGATTTTGCGCACAGGTTTTGCTGGTGAATGATACAATGAAAAATTGCAATATCTTATATCTATAATATCTCATTGATTTTTCTCTCCCTCAAGGCAGACTTCAAGAGACCTACGAATCCAATGCCATTTGCCGGACATGGATCGAGCACCATCAGTCGCGATTCCGCATAAGCTGGACAAGTCCAGTCCAAACTTGTCAAAAGCGTCAAGTACTTCAGTAAAGATATCAGCACCAGTTGTCGTGCCCTTCATTGACTGTGGTGACAGAAGCTCTTCCGTTTCGTTTAACTCTTTGTCCACTCCTTTTACAAATATGGGCTACACTATAGAAACAGAAGTAGAGTAAGCATATGGGATGGTTAACGAACACTTTTTCATTAACGTTGAATTATTATTGGTCACCAACCAGACATCTTTTATATATATTTTAAATATAATCCGTGCTACTATAGTATGTCGTTCACAGCATTTTGTGGAGACACGTGATTTATCGAATACCGCTGCTTCGTATATGAAGTCAATGAAAAAGAATGTGGATAAATCCAGTATTTGGAGAAAAGGGTAAATAAAAAATGAGCAATAGTAAATATTGTGAAAAGTTAACAACTATACTCCGACTTCAATAAAACAAAGAAATTTTGTATCGGGGCTGAAGGAAAATTTATGACTGATGTGTGGCGTGCGTTCATTATACATACTTTGATTCAAGGGCTGTTGTAAATGTACATACGGACGCGGAAAAACGTGTGGGTATTTACTGCATGCATGGAAAGTGCTGTGAATGCAAATTAGAGGGTATAATTGAATTGTTGACAACTGCCACACAGGTTGAGGTAGCTACTAATATTTCTGGCGCCCAATTCACAGTCATCCTGTTGAATCGCAACATGTTCGGGGACAAATCCGTTTTCAGCTAAGAGATAAATTGAAAAACATACCACCAGGATAACAACATCCAGAGCTATACAGGGATATTACTGATAGCGAACGCGTCAACAGCAAGGTAAAGACCACCGAAAGACATCGTCGACGTGTACTAATGTAGACTAATATTGACATTTGGAGAAAATCAAATGAGAAAATAGGAGAGTTTGTAAAAAAAATACTCAGAGAACCCTCCAGACTTGTGGCTCAATTCACAAGTTAAGATTTTAAGGGGAATTCAAAGGTATATAGTTAACTTCGATGCTATGGGACAATAATCCCAATCGAATTAACCGACAATAAAAAAATCTTTGACTAAACATCGAAAACATACTGGAAAAAATTCAAACTATGCTATATTTGTGGTCTTCTCGATCCATCACCTTTTTCGGGATAATAACCGTTCTTCTGAGAAGTCTGCTAATACCAAATGTACTATATCCGTTTCCAACACTCAAATTGTAACACCGCCTAAATTTGGGATATCTGTTCTCAATGTACGTACATTGATAACAGGAGCAGGCAGATCATTTGATTAGAATCCCACGCTATTTTGTAAGTCAATTTCAGCGGACATGCCCGAGCCTCGGGTCAAGCAAACGAAAACGATGTATGCAGATTCTTATTTTGGCTACTAGAGCGACCATAAGTTGGATTTAGTCCTCTTCGGACCCAGTCATCTTTGTTCATGCATTACTCTGGAATTCATCTAGCGTTTATGTGACGCGGCCTTCCCTTAATAATTTAAATATATGGGGAGTTAGTAGGAGTTAAATCCCCATAACCAACGCACTCAAATTTCTTATATGCCAAAATCATATTTTATGCGATAAAAAAATTCATTCCAATCAAATAAAAGAAGTAGAGTTAGATAGCATTTATACAGGTACATTAGTCAACAACAAATTATAAGTAACCCGACCTAATCATATTCAAAAGCTCAACATTATTTCATATTTTGAGCAAAATGCGTTAGACCTGATAGGAATACTGGTAAATAAAACTGCCAAGTTCAATAACAAAAAATAAATAAATAGAATTGTACACAATTATGCAGAACCCCCGTTGTTGTCAATTGTAAAGTTGTCACATTATCACTACTAGCATCACCGTGCTTAGTTCACATCAATCAAGTGTATCATCTACATTCTAACTTGCATGTGATTGGCAGCAAACTATATATGTGTTACACATAGATACATGTCAACAAAATGAGCTGAATTTTCAAGTCAACAGCACTGACTTCAGTTTCATCATCATAGGAAGGTCTGTTACTTAATAAAGACTCATCATCTCCAGATAAGGGATGTGGTACAGGAATGTCAGTACCATCAGGAACAGGTCTAACAGCAGACTTGCAAGCAGGATATATAATTTTGGACTCGATTTTTCGAGAAAATCCTATGATCTTTGTCATGCAAAGTTACAGAAACATCAGAAACATGATCACTTTGCGGTCGCCATATCATTGGATGCTTTCATTACATTACAAAATTTCACAAGTGTGTAATTTCTTTCAGTTCCAGAAAGAGCGTACGACAACGATCTGAAAAAGCAATTCCTATCAGCAGTGATTTTTCTGGTATGATTGGGTGTTTTCATCTCTTCTACGGTAGGTATGATGTTTAAATATTCACATTTCATGCCGAGTCTACGACATACAGCTAACATAGTGTTAGGTTGCGAAGTTCTAAAATCCACTTGTTCACTTATTCTTTCATGGGTAATTTCAACATCATATTCCGATAAAAGTTGAACGTTGCCCTGTTCTATTATTCCAATGTGATTCTCTTCAGAAACTTGATATTGACATACATCTTCTGTGCTTTGAATTCCACCGGCTTGCATTGTAATATCATCATCCATTTCCACAGTATCTGAAATAGTTTTTTGTTGCAAACTTTTGTTTCTTCCTTTTCGATTTCAATATAACTTGCTGGCGGAGTTATTTCAGAATTTATTTCCAGTGTAATTTTATCAAGACATGTATCATTTTGTATTTTACCATCCTTTCTTTCGGCAGCAATTTGAGTAAAACTCTTTTGCATTACGCTAACGTTCACGCCTCTTACTTCGACATATGCATAGAGTGTATCAAATCACAGCAATGCTGATACACGTTTGTTATTTCTCTTACTATACTTTTCTTATTGCAGTCGCATAATCCTTCATCATTTCTTGAATGCGGATCGAAAATNCCCTTTGGGACCGAGAGAAAGTGGCATAGTAGCGAGAGTGGCATAGTAACAAGGGTTTGTAAAAACAGCCTTGTGACATGACAATGTAATGCCACGTTGTGTTGTACGATTATAATTTACATGTATTACAGTATAAAGTACAGTGCAGTAGTTTCGAATTCTAAAGTTTGTTTCAGATTCAGAAATTAGCCCACAATGTCAATTCAAAAGCGCAAGCGAACCGACTTGCGACATGCGCCAGCTGACGATTCCTCAGAGTTTTGTGCTGAGCTACAGTAGATAACTTGAGAGAACACATTACATGCACATACATATACTTTTGCCGTTTCACAGCCTTTTAATCGTTTCGTTCGTAGCGTTTATTGTTTCGTTAATACAGCAATACTGTACCTCATGTGGCATAGTAGCGAGGGTAAGGGGTGGCATAGTGAATATATTTTCTATTGAATTTAGTTGGTGACGATCAAAAGTGGTATAGTAGCGAGGGTGGCATAGTAGCGAGGTGGCATAGTATCGAAGTTTGACTGTATATAAATATGAGTGTTCGTCAGGACTATATATATATAGGTTAAAATAAAGCATAAATTAATTCTGTGATGTTGTCATCCCATTCATAATGCATTTACTTTTTCTTATTCATGACCTCATTTACCCCCAACCACCCTATAACTTGAAAGTGCTTAGTTTTTACATTTCTTTACTGAATTCAATATGACTGAAGAGAGAGCTTTGAAAGCAATAAGTCAAGAAACTTTTGATATTGTTGTAAAAGAAAATGTTGAAGAATTTGAAATGGATGAAGAGGAAGCAGTAAAAGATGCAATAGAGCAATTTCATTCGCAGGTACAATCTCAAGTCACTTTCCTTCAATGTACAGTTCTGTAGAAAAGAAAGTTCATTACCAATTGTGTTTGTTGTGTACATAATTTCTATACGACTTCATTCAGTTATGCTGAATGCTTAGTGTAATGCTAAATCGTAGTGCCGTTAATAGTTTTATTTTATTACGAAAAATAAACTAAAATAATACCAAGCTTTCGCAACTGGGGTAAGCTGTGTTTGATATATTTACCATTGGTCTGTCCATCTGTGTGAATGCTATTTACTACTATTTCTTTTATTTACTGTGCTTGGAATTTAGTAAAGCTATGCCTGAAGCTTAGCAGGCAAAAACTGTAAAGGAGTGGTTCTTAACCCAATTGGAGGTACCGAACCCTGCAAGCTTCATCAGTGCATTCACCGAACCCTTCGTTATTGGAAAAATAAAATATGATTTCTTTAAAACATAGGTAGATATTTTCTCAGTGCACATTCAGGCATTCACTTTTATCCAAATAGTATAAAATCTGACGCACCGTGATAAATGTTACTAACCAAAGAATATGTTTTGAAATGTTTGTGGATGAATGTTTTTTTTTTTTCGCCAAAAAAGGTATTGTTGAAAATAGTCTTAGAATTCTTGACCTCTGCCCACTGACTCATCGAACCCCTGTTAAGAACCACTGCTGTAAAGTATACTTGCATTCAAATCAATGTGGAGCGTTTTGAGTCTCTGAATAATTAGTGGACATTGTTTTTGAACTAATCTAACCCTAACAAATCTACGTTATGAAGTTTGAAATACTAATTTCATCTGTTTCTTATCACTTGTCGAAGTTACCAACTAACTGACTAAGCAAGTTGCTGATCTAAAATTAGTATTTCTGCTCACTAATCACTGTATTACTTCATTACGTTACATCACCTTCACCTAAAGGAAGCATTGCTTATTTCTGTATGTTTGTTTAATTTTTTTAATTCTACCGTTTAGGGTGTCAATATTAACATCATTATCAAAGAATTTCCTAAGTATGATGGAACACACCTTGTGGTAATGCTAACTGATTCTTTATCAAGAGCAATGGAAGAGGATAAATTGGAAGCAGGTGCCAAAAATCTTATTACGCTATCAAAAGAATACTATGACAAAACTTTTAGTGTTCGAATCTGGAGAGGGGCGGGGCT
>QXVX01004202.1:0-11005 GCA_013436065.1 Halocynthia aurantium | reverse complement strand
ATATTTACAATAAAACTGAGTCATGATTTTACAATCAATTCATCACGCAAATCTCGTGAAATCGATTGTCTAACAATTAGCGGTTACTATCCGGTTAACCGGTTAGCTAAAAATACAAATACACGGATATATCCGTTATCCGGATAGTGAAAATTATTGATACCAACCAACCCTACTTGGATGTTTACCCTCCTCATGACAATATTGTGGTATTGAATGGAAAGTGGTTCCATTATTTTCAGATACATGATGGGCATAATGATTTTTACCTTAAATTCAACCTCAACAACTGTCCCTGCTGACCATATAGTTTCTGGAGGTATAACGAATTCTTCATAAGGCGTAACGTTGCATAGGTACTCCTGATTGTTCATGACTGATGCACATACAGAAAGACTTCGCCCATAACCGACAGAAACTGTCAAATCCTTTTGTAGTAATTCATTGGAAGGAATGGCTCTTTGTCTTTCATCATTTGACTTGACAACATGTGGAAGATCGTCACAAATGCATACCTGTAAATAGGTGAGCGCCTGAGATTAGATTCCCAAGGTTTCCTCTATATTTGATAACTTATTCATTGGATTGATTATTATTGATATTGGAATCACTGTACCTGTCCCTTTAGTAAGTCGGTGTCTGTTGACGGTCACCATATTTTCGAATATAAGTCGCGCCGTATATTTATTTTTCAAACCCTTTTTATGCGTCTTAATTGTTTTAACCCGTGCGACGCTTGTGATGTTTTGCATAAATTTGCTATTGCATCATAAGCTAATTGACACACTCAGTCATCTTGCGCTAATATTCAAAGAAATACCTGTATTTGTAACCGCGAATTGTGTTTTAGAAAATAAATGGACGATATGCGAAACCATGGGCGTAGATTCCGGATATATATTGGGGCTAACTGAAAGTGAGCCTATTTCGCGCATACGTTCGTGTTAGCCGTCAACAAATTGATCACGAGGCGAAATACCATTCCCGATTCCTAAGTTGCTGAATATCTGCATCCGATATCAGGCCGTGTACATTAGCAAGTATCTGCTGTCCACGAAAAACAAATAAACTTGGAATGTATGTCAACCTTAACAACTTGTTCTTGTTGCTTCGCATTCGTTAGATATACCGATGTTGACATCCGTTTACTGCTTGCTTCATTTCCAACAACTTGAAACTGACAGTAGTATGCTTTCATCGTTATCTGGTTTTCTTTCGCATAAACTAAGATACGACTATTGCTGATATAGGCGCTACAAAAAAAGATTCTGATATTATTTCGCTACTGAGTATATTCGAAATAGAACACCGTTCCATTGTGTAGCCTAGTTGGTATACTCTACTGCCTTAGTTTTGTCCCTTTTACATTTTGAACGGTCGATTTGGTATTGAAGTGTAGTGCTTACTTGTCCTCAACATTAATGTGTCTGTCTGTATCTACTGTCAACTTGCCATAGAAAATATGCTAATAGCGAATACTTTTTCAACTGAAAAGTAGCACATTTTTACGCTCCCTGGCCGTGTTCGAAACTCCATTCCTCCTACATGTCAGTCTGTAATGCTCCTGTGAAATCCCGACATAGCTTGCTTTGTCTGATATTCGGAAGGCTCTATGCCATAGAGTCTATGGAATTATACTGAACAAACAAACACTTTTCTGATTAAAATTCCTGGTATTTTTGTGGACCACGATACGACTGTGCTAGCAATCGTTTCACACTATGATCGTATTTAACGGTCTCGTCAATTCAATGTATGTTACAAACAATTGACTGCGTAACATGATAGACAAGAGTATTGTTATGTTTTCCTAAATTCACTTCAGGAAAGTTCCTTCTATACTCTATACAGTATACATATATATATATATACCGTAGTTGAAATGCTGATCTACCTTGGGAACTCGTTCATTTTTTAAATTTCACGTTGAGGTTTTCTGTTAACTCAAAAAATATTGTTGTTAAATTTATCGGAAATGAATAAAAATACCCTCTTACGTTTAATTAGGTTATGGTACCTTAGGTTTGGATAAGAGGTAGAGTTAGTTAACGCTAACCTATGAATATCCATACCCACATCACCCATGGCATTATTTAAAATAAATTAAACGTAAATAGATGATATTCAAAACTTTCACACTTGGTCACTTCAGCTATAAACTCGTTTGTGTTTGATCAGTACTGTATTATAATCCTAACGAGCAACGTTTGCATTCTGAACTAATTCAGTGTTAGTGTTTACAATTACAGTATAACGATTCTTCCGTACCCGCGCTGCTGTTCAGACTCGAACTTCAAATAAAGTACGAAGCACTTGTTTAAACGATCGCTTCGGTATGTTGAACATATACATATATCACAGAGATAAAACAGGGTTAAAATCGCTTAGTTACTTTATTATCATTTTTACCATGTTGTTTCTGTAGTCCTTTCAGTCGATATGGCGTGTTCCATTAAATAACGTTATATTCAAGTTCTGTTGTATTAAAAAATTGATTAATTCTTAATTGAGCGCTCATCTAACAGTGCTAAACATATGACATTCATTAGAAATATGCTTTCTTCCTTTTCGGTTTTAACATTATCTGCGTGACTGCTTTTGAATGGATCATCTCGATGATATTCTGAATTTCTGGTACTAAGTCGAAGAATCTAGATTGCTGAAGAGAATATAAATCTCGATGTGATTACGTTATTTTAAATAAATAAACTAACTGAGCGTAATTCTGTTTGCTTTTTAACCGCTATAGACATAAATGTGCCTGCAATGTTAAAAACCTCATCGACAAGCTAGTGTACACGCCACTATAGGTAATATAATTGTACAGAGTTTTGTACACCACTTACTGTAGTTTACGTTGTTTGCTTACTTAACGTTTATACTTTGGTACCAGGTCATGCGAACGTATTTTGCTATCTTGTTTCTTTCCACTGTCACTTTGCGTCGAGTACCTTTTGTAAGTATTCTGAGTATATTCCATGAACAGCATCGCAGTTTAAAAGCATTCCCCCTGAAGTCTACTACACTAGATCTGGTTTTGTCTATTAAGTGCTGTATGTAGTTTTAGCCAGCGACTGATTTGCCTCGGGCATACGATCTGTGCTTTTCAACTTATGACGGGGTTCTTGTGCCAATAATATCCGTAGTTATTAAGATAATGCGTAATACCGCGCGTATAATAACATCGTTCAGTCGTAGTATTACTGAACATTCAACAAGACTCAGTTAATTCCACTTTAGGGTAATTCTTTATCATTAATTTATATTAGTCTTGTAGTCAGGATTCGATATTCCATTCATTACTTTTCCGATTTATACACAGTACTACATATACCTCTATAAGTCAATATATTGTTTCAGAGTTCCCACATAAAATACTGTATACTAAAACACTTTCATATCTGATATTATGTAGTAGTCACATATGTTTACAGAACGCTAGTATTTTTTGCACTCACCAGAATTAAATATGCTCCGCCTTCTTCATTGCATTCCTTAACAATGTCGTAAGCGAGTACTGTAACCTGTTTCACGCACTGCTAGCTTTCTTTACGTTTTTTGTTGCTGTGATATAATCTTCTGTTCTAAATCATTAGCAGCAATTCTCGTTTTATGCTGCACTTTCAACAATTACGATGGTTGATATATATCGCTTGTTCCTTTGCTCCTGACCCTGTTGAAGTAAATTACATTCATATTAATTAGCCTTGTTAGATAGTCGTTACTAGTACACATAACCAGGTGAATTCTCAATATACATCTAAGCTGCACCTCGAGTACTTAGAATAATTCTAAACCCTCGACTAAATCAAAGGTTAGCTGTAAGTAATTTATGATTCGTTCACCCTATCCCATGAAGTCAATTTGACCAGCTAATTTCACGATAGAGCACATTCTACAATATTTAATTTAATTTTGCAGTAATTCGTTCCGCCACTTCACAGTAATGCCTTATTCAACCCGAAATCACGAAACCTACTCCCGCACATAGTCTATACAGTGTTGAGTGTAAATACTTGCCATGTATATGATGTCTCTTGTCACCTGAAAACATGCATTATTTATTTGCAAACTGTACGTATTTTTTGACGAGGAAACAATAATCGATTCTAATGTGCATTGTGGTCAGTGGATATTTGATTAGGTGTTTGAAATATCTTGTGCTGCACCACGAGGCACTACTGTACTTTGAATTGTAGTATGAGTATGAAATACTATAGTGTATAGTAGTAATGGGAATGATCTTGCGCCTACTTCACAGCTGTATAATTGCAGTGCTTGGCTGATTGTATTTCAAAGTACAACTGATTTATATATATACCGTAATATACTGCTCCATGGTTTCGTGAACTTGAGTATGTATCAATATTGTAATGTTGTTGTTAAGGTTACGTTCTAGTCGACACGGTAATGCCTTCCTTTCCTTTTTTGCCCTACTCTTCTCCCTCATTAGAACTCCCGTAAAACGGGTGTTCTATTGTAATTGTTCGATTAATATTTGCGAGAAGGCAAGTGAGTGTTTGGATAATGCTGCCGCACGAGAGCCAGACAGTATGCGAGAGAGGACAACATGATANGCACATCTCCTTTGCCCATTTCGAAGTAACAGGCGTAAACGTTAGCGTAATGCAAAGGGGTTATGCTGAAATTGCTGCTGAAACAAATGTTAATCAAATACAAAATCATACGATTCCAGAAAAAATTACAGTGGAAATCAATTGCGAAATAACTCCGTCAGCAAGAAATTGAAGAAAGCAACAGAAGTTTCGAGTCGAGGAACCAAAGATTTGCGGAAAGCTATTTCAGAGAGTGTGCAAATGAATGATGATACAACAATGCAAGTAGATGTTATACAGCATAGTGACGTTCAACTTTTATCGGAATATGATGTTGAAATTACTAATGAAAGAATAAGTGTATAGGGAGTAGAATTTTACAGGGAACCGATTATGGTAAACATAATGACACCGACGTGTAACCACATGACATACGTGTAACAACAGTATGTATATAAAACCCAAAGTCTATTTCCTAGCTATTAACGCTTTACAATGGGAAGATGTGTTAATCTCAAAGTATCATTTCCTAAACAGGATACTGAACGATGACTGACGGGTAATAATACATGGAAAGATAATCTGACTGGCGAACCAGCAGCAGAGTGTAAAAGATAGGTCTCATGATACTGGGTAAAAACGTGGAGTGAAAATAATATTTGGCAATAATTGAAATAATACTGGAATATTTGATCGTATTTAGTTGGTAACATCAAGAGTGTGTTGGTGTTACGAACCTGTAAAATAAGTGTGTACAGTCAAAACTCGTATTGAATTATACCTTACAAAGAGACATCGTTTAACCATCACATCACGTTTGTTTTATGTAACCTTCTGAATACTGGACAAAGATAGCGAAGTTCTTCCTTGTAATCAGGAGTATATTTGTAGCGGTTTAAACGACAGAGTACGAACTAAACTAACAATAAACTCTCACCCAACCCGAACCGTGACAAGTGAACAAGTGGATTTTGGACCGTTGCAACCTATCACAAAGTTAGCTTTATGTCGTAGACTTGGCATGGTATGTGAATATTTGAATTAACAACCCATCGTAGAAGGGATGAAAACACCCAATCATACTACAAAAATTACAGGTGATGGAAACTGATGCTTCAATAAAAAAAGTCTTGCAATTTACGTGTTTTTTGTTGTTAATATCTAGCTTATGAAAAGCTACTTGCAGTTTACGTGTTTTTGTCCTTTACCGTGCAATCATAACTATTGTAATCCGCGTCACGGATCGCTGCTCTCTCGAATACTGACTTAAACAGAATTCAGTTAAACGCAGTTTGAATATATATATCACATGCAATTTAGAATGTAGATAATACACTGCATTGATCTGAGCTCGGTGATGCTGCTAATGGTGATAATGTGATAACTTCACAATTGACAACAATGGGAGTTCTGCATAATTGTGTACAATTCTAGTTTTTCTTGTATCTTAATTCATGCGAAATGGAGGCTGAGATGCGCTTATTTTATCCATTCACCAAAGGATTCTATCAGTGCATACTTTTTTTCGGGAAATAAATCTTGGATCGAGCTGGGAAAAATTATGTACATTTTTCCCTACGGTTACACTGAGGATTCACTTTGATATTATCTGTCTTTATATGCTTTATTCGGATTTTTATGCTTCTTTTTCAGGCCCTTATAAAGCAATGCGTTAACTTGATGCAAGCTATCAGTGGAAATGATGACGTCAAGGTTTATTTGGTAAAGCATGGTGGTATTGAAATTCTTCATGACATCCTTGAAGAATATATTGCGAATGCCGGGGTGCGTATTAATTAGCATCGGTAACGTCCCACTAATAACCATCGTTAATGTCGTGTGTGATTATTATCAGATATGTGAAGCCTGTTTTTTCGCTCTGGCAACTCTGAGTCTACGAAATCCTAATCACTGTAAGCTCATCATGGAGAAAGCGATTGCTCCGATGGTCACTCAAGCAATGAACGTACATACTGTGCAATTAGGAGTTCAGGTAGTAATTTTTAAAGATTTTCGAATTACATATGGTGTGGTGGTGTGACGATTTTTTACCGATTACGCTGATCTAAAAATATTTTTTTTTTGTTACGCTGCAATATGTTAGTTGTTATTACCTATATTTGGGGCGCTGATTTCAAATCTGGTGCCAGATTTTTTCCTATACGTTTAGATTTTGATTTATCTACATGCATGTATTTACCATGCAAATTTGCAACATTTACCATGTGTCAAATACATGCATGTTAATAAATCAAAAACACGACGTACTGGAAAAAATCTGACACCAGATCCCCCCCCCCCCCCCCCCCCCCCCCCCCTAACAACTAACATTTTGAAGTGTAAGGGAGAATTTTTTTTTTAACTAGTAATCCACAAAAATGATAAAAAGCGCATATATCTAAAAATCTAGACGTATAGGAAAAATTCTGTCACCAGACTTGAAATCAGCGCACCCTAATTACATAGAAACGGTTGTTAGTTTATTTTGTAACATTTTCTTGTAGATCAGTGTTATCGGTAATGGTACTCATCCTACATTGTAAGAATCTGTAATTTAGCATACAGAGCTAACAAACATGTCTTCAAATCCCTCTCGTATATCCTAGAGACACATCACTAATACTTTATGTGTACAATTAGACGCTGAAGTAACACAGTTAAATTGATTAGATAAATTTTTCTTGGTCGAATTGACGACATAGTAAATCAAAAATGTGTCACAACAGTGGGATCTGTTTATGAAATAATATCGGAACTTTGAACTGTAGTTAACCATTGAAATTTGAAAAGTTAGAAATGTTATATATTTACCGTTAGAATCAATTAAATACATGAAACAAAATTACCGGGCGTAACTTTATAAAAACATTTCATTTCTCTATTAAAATTAAAAGACGCGATCGTACACATGTCGATGAATGGTATAATTTTTATGCAATCTGATTCTCAGCGTCGTTATGAGAAAAAGGATTTCTTTCTTTCCCATATCATATCTCTCTATACCAGTGGTTTTCACCTAGGGGTAGCGACCCGCATTGGGGTTGTGTGCCGATTTTCTGCGGGTCGCAAGATCGTTGAGAAAAAGAATAGTTAAAAGGCCACTGTCAATCTGGCAGAAATTTAGGTTAAATTCGTGATTCTCGATACCCGAGAGTAAAAAAAAAAGAAAATACTTGCTTTGCTATTGCGTTTAGACAACTGCATTGGATATGCTTTGAAAAAATGTTTGAAGGGGGTCGTTCGGTTATATTGGGTGGCTGCAATGGGTCACGGTAACAAAAAATTGTTAACCACTGCGCTCCATACGATGTAGAATAGCGAACAGTCATTTGAAATAGAGCCATTTTAAACAAAATTCTCTTTTTGACCTATTTATTTATTTTGATTGACAATACAGAGACAAGCTTGTATGTTAATAAGAAATCTGGTAGCAAGGACGCGTGAGCACACTAGTATTTTTCTTGAGCTTGGTGTTGAAGACCTTATTCGGAATGCCAGAAAATTGCATTCAGCAAGTATGTTGATTGGTACCGAATGGCAGTATAATTTTACATCGCTATTAAAGATGTAACATAGAAAAATTTCAACTTCAAGGTTTGGAAGATGAATCGAAAGCTGCACTTCGCGATCTTGACCTTGACGTTGATCTGAAACAGCTATGGACGGGGATGAGATCGGGCCTTACCCACTGAGATATTTTAAAGTGAAATCTTACCAACTGAATTTCTTTCCTTTCATACCATAACGGAGACCACAGTACACCTGCTTGCTGATGATCTCGCTTCATTGTTAATAAAATTGTCATGTTTACTAGGAATAAATACAGTTTATATATTTATGCCTTGTGTATGTTTTAATTTTAGTTTTTAGCTCGCGTGATGTCAGGCAGGGTTTATAGGAAAATCTTTGTAATTTCCCCCCGAAAAATCGAAAACCTTGCGAGATTTTCAATTGGGTGTCGAATTATGTGTACAACTAGAATTGTGCTACGCTACAATTATGCAGAACTCCCGTCGCTTTTAATTGTAAAATTGTCAGATTACCACCACTAGCGACACCGTACTTAGTTCAGATCACTGCAGTGTATCATCTACATTCCAAATTGCGGGTGATTGACATCAAACTATATATGTGCTACACACAGATATATGACAATAATAGGAGCTGAATTTTCAAGTCAACAGCATGGCCCCCTAAGTGGGTTCGGGTTCCCGTCTTTTTTTGTAACCATCCCTGTAAGGTGAGATTATGAACCTGAAAATCATTAAATTACATTCAGTCGTGTACTAGTAATTGCCGTTTTCACGTAAAGAGTACAAGTCCATTTTTAACGATATTCCGGATCACAGATATACGGATATACAGGAATATAGGATTATTACTTGATGTTAAATGAACGGTAATATTTCGGGTCGAATACATGGTACATGCAAGGCAATATAATGCATTAGCTATGACCATAGCCACTGCTCTCATGCATGTTATTGTATATTACTAATGTAATTTAGTGCCTTGACTATAAATATAATGTACAATTGATGGCGTGAGTACGTCACGTGATATAAACTCCATTCAGACGCGTTAGTTCCTAATTGCAACGAAGAAGCAATGAATTATAGACAAAGCGTATTGCGTTAACCTTTCCCTGGGTACATTCGCACGTGTTCATACGTTCATACTCTACGTTGACCATTACATTATCAGCTATTTCTCACTGTTGAAAGAACGCTTCGTATCACGTGCTCATACGTCAGCGGCCATTGCACAACATTTCATTGGAGATTTTGTAAATTCCATGCGAATTAGTCCCGTTAATTACGGACCGAGGGGAATTGATCAGCCAGCTTCTTTCAGCCAGTTTTTTGAAATACAAAATCGTGAATTACGCGTGTTTTATCGAATATATCAACCAATCCATGTCTGTATTCTTCAGCTATATTATAGGTTTATATCATCAGACACAATTCTTGTTATTGAAATGATCTTACAAGCAAGCAATACATTCACAATCTTATTACAGTTATTGGACCAACTATCCGGCGGCCTGAAATCCGAACATACCACAAAACCGGATTTTTTTTCCGCTATTTTCATAGTTGTCCGCTAGACGGAGTCAAAGAGTTAACGAACTAGTACTAATGCAGGCCGGTGGGTTACACAGATAGCCGGCGATAACGAACATGTAACAAGACACATACGCACTTTATCCATTAGCACTCTGACGAACCCATTGTCACTCAATGCTAAGCTGCGTCTTTTTCAGATTCCCATCGCTATTTTCATAGTTCGCGCTTGCGGCTGTTGTCCTCACCAGACCGGTGCTACTTTTTCAAGCCACATGGCGTATTCGTGCGCGTGGTATATTATAATTCAATGAGTTTATTGCTTCACAACGATAACTTATTTCCTTACCATCGTCCCACGAGCGATAATAGTTGGTAAACTATATGATAGTGACTCGTATAGTTCTTCTGCTATAAGTTAGTTACGTACAGCCAACACTGTTTGGCAATGTGCAAGGATGTTATAGCATGGTAATATCATTCACATCGCGTGGCGACCAATCGGAACATTGGCGGATTCTTCACGTTTTTAATTTTAAAATGTTTCTGCCTAATTATTTACGTATTTAGATGCATTGGTGCCAGAAAACCGGAAAGACCGGAAATTCGCAATGCCTCGCGTCCCGCGGAGTCCGGATAATTGGTCCTAAACCTGTATTAGAACAGTTATCAAGTTTTCTCAAGACTCCTGGAGACATTCAGTATAGCGCTTCGCTAGTCAGCTTACCTATTTATTCCCCTTTGAGTCTTAAACATTTAGTAACATTTGCCACCGTTAAATATCATGTTTGGGAAATGATATTATTGTATGGCCAGTTTTCCATATTCATACGTCAGTATATCATCACCCGTTAACTTTGTATTTCCCACTATTAGTTACACTTATTGCAATCATTAGTCGTTTATAAAATCTTACTCCCTATAGTACTATACATTTGCTACCGCGGACTTTCACAAAACGCGTACAATCGCGCTGATCCTCTGCATTCCGTAGTTTTACTTTTCCTCAAACATAGTCTCAATGGGAACCATATTTTATGGGATTTTTTGACGAGGTGGAATTAAGGTTAGGTTTGCTATCCAAGACGAGAATTTCTGATCCTCGATTCCAAAGTCGACGCTTCAGAATCCTGAGATAAATTACACATTCAAGAAAATTTCAGACCTTTGAAAACTCTATCTGCCGCTTCGGCAAGTTCAAGTACTGTATCAAATTTTTGCGCACATACAACTGTTTTGCGTTCACATACAACTGACTTGTTAAGGCAACGAAATAAGCAATTCACGTCTCAATATCTTGTCAGCTAGACTCGAATTATTTTTCGTCGCCAAAGTAAGAGCTTAGAAGTTTTAAACTTTAGAGCAGTGGTTCCCAAAGTGGGCGTA
>QXVX01004195.1:0-12993 GCA_013436065.1 Halocynthia aurantium | reverse complement strand
CAGGGATGCACTTATCAAAACGCACATTCTGTGCTATGCTGGTGGAACAGGCAACAAGGAGATACTTCTACACAATACAGGTAATGATCAGAAATGTTTAATTTACGGTGATCATATAGGAATATTAAAATAGGATCACTAGGCCATATTACAATGTATATGACATGCAAAATCTGTATATGTCCTGATTCACTACTGAGTGGAAATTATATAAAATCTTCTACTGGACTCTGCGATAAGCATGACCAATATAATATAGACATTTAATATTTCAACACATCCACACTTACATAAAGTGATATACCCTATTATCATATATCAAGATATACTTGTATTTATTTATCCTATTTAAATTACCACTGATTCACTAATCGATATAATTTCAATTTTACTACTTTGTTTCCATTCATATACACACCGTGTGATGACCATTACTAAACACTCTTATCATATTATATTTTTAATTTAACAGGCTTGCCTATCTATCTGCCTCCGACGCCTTTCACGAAAGACGCGAAAAGATATGTGATATGACGCAACAAACTGTGGAAGGTGATGTCATAGTTGAAAGCTGTAAGTTCAAAGGTTCAATGTACGGACAGTTCACGATTTACGTCACAAGTGTCGGTAATTGTGATGCAACAAACACGAATTGCGAATCAACCGGACAGAAAAGCGAATCAATTACCTACACGTGCACATCAAATAATGGTATGTGAGCGCCCACGTGCGGATGCTAATTTTTGAAATTTGAAGTTCCGGGGTTTTAATTTCAACACTTTCCTTACAATATATTTATGAGTTCTGACTAGTAACAAATACATTTTCTTCCAGTCGAAATAACGATCCCACCTAGTGGACTTGAGATAGAGACTACGACCTATTTACTGATGTGGAATCCACCAGATAAAGACAGTTCAATGCTTAGTTTTGTCCTTAATCGAAGACACGTTCTCTACAAGGTTGAATACAGAGAAATTATAGACGGAAATACAGACATCGAATGGGAGGTAAATATTATCATCAGTTACTTAACTTCATGTACTTTTCATAAGTTACTGTTATTATTATTCACTGTGTCTGTTGTAGCGATATACACAGTTCATCCCTAATCTCCCTTCCTCACAGACAATGTACGTACATAATATAGATGACACTATAGCAATATCTATACTTTTTCGCATGAATATTACAATAAAAATACAATATGTTTTATAGATATCTTTCCCAACTTAATACAATTCGAAGAAAAAAAAACTTTTGTTTTAGGAATCGATTCCTGCTGTGAACTGTTTAAGTTGGTCTAAGCTTTAAATCAAAATAATCTAATAACTGCAATAAATGCTTTCAAAAAGCATAAGCATAAGCATTTAAATAAGTTCAATAGGCGAATAAAACATGGTTCTATCTCGTACGTAAAAGAGAACAACCCTGTACATTTACACAGATTACGATCTTTTATCTAATCTAATCTAAAACTAATCAAATCTATTCTCAAAAGTATCAATTATTAAAAATATACTTCCACATCTCCTGCACCTGATAAGTAGTACCTGTAAACCTCCACTTCATCCAGAAATATTACAAAATATCTAGAGCTAACTAACTACAATCTGCTAGCCACTAGTACAATACAACAGATTAACAATACAGCAACATAACCAGGTACTCACTGTTTTTCGTTTTCACAGGAATGGTATTTGGGATACAAGACGAGCGTATTTCTTCCAACATTGATTGCAGGATCGATGTACGAAGTGCAAGTGTCTGCATCGCTTGATCCTCCAAAGCTACGACCAACAGCGGAACGTAAATGGACAAAACCATCAAACATCCTTGTGTTCCTGGTACCAAGAGAAATAAATAGTCAACTAATGAAAGGTAATGAGAGATAAATTAAGTGGATACAAAATTCCATTCCATTTTAATATTGCTATTGGCTAGAAGTTTAGGACAGAATTTATATTTAATGTTGCAAATTTTGTTTACAGAAAAATTCGAAGTTGATGCTACGGTAGAATCCGAACAAACTCTAGGTATGTATTAGCTTTGCCGTCTATTAGTTCGAACGAGCCTTTTAGTAAAATTACAAAATTCAGGAAGGCTGCTACAAGAACAAAACCACTTTTTTAATATTAAACTAATTATTTTTATTTCTCAATTTTCAGATGAAGAGCCAACTGAAAATATTCCCAGTAGACAACACCTTTCACGACAAGTGATTATTGCGTCAGCAGTTTCGTCACTGACAATCGTCATAATTTTAGCAGTGATCGGATTTTTTATACCATGGAAACGTGTCTGCTGTTTGAGCGAGGCTAAGATTTCGAAACCAATCGTTTTCATTTCGTTGGGTGATGACGATACCGAAATGCAAAAAGATAAGGAAAGTTTCCAGGTAAGAACTATTCCTATAGCTATATTTGAGCGATTTAAAATGAAGCTCTCGGCGTCGGGTATAGAAAAAAATGGAAAATGCGCCTTTGAGCGGAACTGAATTACCAATGAATCTGTGAATTTTAATCTTTGAGGATTGGCTTTTCCATTATTTTAAATTTGTTTTGTTTAAGTTGTATCTCGCTTTCGTTTCCGAGTTAAAATTTACAAATGAAATTTAATTTTGTATCACAGGATAAAAGCAACGCAGATACCAAAGGCGAAAATCCGTATCCAATCACTCAACTACTCAACATTGACGAACGATCATTCAAACAAACGTCCATTCGTTCAAACACAAACAACATCAGATATCTTACTTTTCATCGCGAAACCAACAGCACCGTTTCGGATTACGCCCGCCAACGTTTACTATCGCCCGAGAAAATGGCGGATGAAAATATTTCTGTCATCGAAAACGTTTCACACGACAATGTTATGAATGACGCAAAAAATGACGTAACCAGCGCACGTAATGACGTCATAATCGAAATGGATCACCATGAATGGAATATGAGTCAATCAAAACAGGAATTGAGAACGTTGCTGAAAAATTGCGGAGCATTGGACAAGGATATGGCATCGCCAGAACTTCATAGATGCAACAAAGAGGAGAATAAGGAATTTATTCCCAGTTATATTATCGGTGCAGGAATGAAAAGTGATGCTTCATATAACAGGTGTGTATTTTGCTTGGTTCTTAGCTCTCTCCAATCCCTTCTTAATGATCTTATCAGGGCCCGTAGCATATGCTACCTTTGCAACTTTATTAATTCGGTCCTGGATCCTGTACAATGTTTTAATGTGAATCATTTTTTATGGCCCACACAGAGATATTGCTTCGAAATACATTTATAAATACCGTAACAGAAAAAAAACTGAAAGGGACTGCCAGTCCAGTATAGGTTGTAAAACATACTATGGTTGTAAAACATTAAATTGTTACAAACAAGCTCACTGGCATCTATCTAAGGTTTTTGGACCATACTGTATATGTGAACAGATAGATAATATACTTTATATACAATACATATCTATTCAACATCTATTCCATTAATAACAAGATATTTCATGAGTAGAGTGGAGATGAAATTCATAGAAACAGAACGATCTTTAAAAAGATTTTGTGATTTATACAAGTATTTATATTTATTCATTTTATTTTCAGATCTACGAGCGAATATGTGATTGACAGCACGGGTATGGATTCGTTGCTGACATCAGACGTGCATGACGTCACGAATCAAGAAGAGAAGCAGAAACAGTGGCAGAAATACATTATGGATTCGCAGTGCAGTGATGACGAATCCGATATACCGGACTACGTCATGCATGCTCCGTCACAATCGAAAGATTTCTGTCAGAACATGAACATATTCGTTTCTATGGCAACGGAAGATCTTAACAAGAGACGGCGAACGCCGGGTGTCTGCGAAGAACAATGCGATAAAAGCGCGAAATTGCCACGAACCGATTCGAAACACATTATCGTTATGACGGTTTGCACGTCCTGCAAAAATTCAACTATACACGAGACGTGCGAAAACGCAGGAGGTTTCTCAGAGTCAAAAAACGATTTCCTTTCCATAACAGTTCCACAAACCAGACGCGGTTCAGTGTCTGATAACTCGGTGGATTCAGGTTACAGTCCAGATTCACCAGACTGCGTTACAGCGACATCTCGCGTCAAAGACAATGTTTTAAACTCTCAATTCGACATGCGATCGACGGTAGGCGACAATAACGAATCGGACAATGACGATTACATGAGATACGTGACGTCATGAGATGACGTAATAGTTTATGACGTAACTTGATATAAGTCAACAGATTCGTGCGAGAGAACGCGACGAAAAGTTCCATATTATTTATGTTTTAACGTAGCGACTGAAACTCGCTGAATAAGTAATGTCCAAAATCTAGTTTTTCTATTGACCGGATTAAGGGACAACATGGACCATGTATGGTTGACAAGGATAGGATATCTACTATATACTTCGAGGGTGGAGGTCTTCAAAGAACATGGTATACGCAAAATAAGCAACCAGGGATAGGGAAGGCTTTTATGGGATATACCATAACTATATTCCGTGAACATGTCTCGAAAATCCAAGTAATAAATAAATAAATATGTGGATTATAGCACAGTTCTGCTTCTGCGCATATCCTAATACGTAAACGCAATAATGCAATTCGCACCGCCTGATATAAAACAATTGCTAAGACAATGACAAATGCATAGATAAAAGTTTCATAGCTGTACGTATCTATTATACACTGTGATTACGATAAAAAGCGGTTGCCATAACTACTTAACTGCCAAAGACCGTTCGACTCCCGCCCCTTATCACTTCTCTTTAAAAACGTGGGATTTACGAGTGGAGATAGTGTATACATATAATAAGTGCATTAATATCTCACTACTACTTGCTCCCCCTTTTCCCCTTATCTTAACTCCAACAGAAATGTGATGAAGGCAAAAGGTTGACTGTATGTATAAGTGGCGAATTCGTTTGAGCACATATTGTTTCTACTTATGAAAATCAAGCTTGCTTATTTTAAAAGGAATGTTAGGCATGATTAACTTGTATATACAGAATGAATATGTGCAATTGTGCCTTTACATCATTTAGTTCATTGTAGTGAAAAATTGTTCATACAAGTTTACTTGAATTCATTATATCTAGAATAGATATTGTACAGTGCAATTTACTGTGTAAATTTAAATGTAAAATTTACCCTTGAACCTTTCATACAACCATATTTATGTGCTACACATTCAATTTGACATTTAGATCAAGACCAAGCACAATTTTTCAACTATTTGAGTAGTTAGTTAGTATAGAACAACACAATGATCATTGTACTTGTGCAAAGTCTCATGAAATGTTTATGACATTATGTTCTCTGCATTCCAATATGTTTCCAAAGATTTATCTTTACAACTGAATTCATTTCAAAATAACTATGACCATGATTATAGTTAACAATCAAACAAGTTGGCTTTTGACTTACAGGTCATCACAGCATGTGATTACACTTGTGTTTGGTATGCTATCTGGTTTCTTTATGTTGATCTATTTGCTTTATGAATGCATTTGCTTTTGCAATATCCTACTGTACATTGCTGGTATCTTTATTCATTGTTGTCATATCATTATTATTATTATTATTATAGTGTTGGAATTGTCATTTTCCTAATATAAATATTTTTCATGAGAAAATAGAAGTTTTGATATCTACAGACATAATCAAATGAAGGTTGAGCAAAATATATCAACAACTTTTCAGAGGGAAGTATATCTAATACCATACAAAATGCAACCGAGATCGCTTTAGACAAGACGGCGTCAATGTCATGGCTCAGGAGCCTCTGCTAGTTGAAGGGCCTACGATGAATTCGTCAACAATTCCCAGAAATCAAACCAGTCAATAGTTTCACAAACTACTTTATCATGTTCCCCTTCCCAGAATCATCATTATATTTTGAAAGTATTCATACAGTAGTGATCATGACTAGTCAACCATTACCTAGTCATCAGCCTCCCAACAAGGAATTACTCTACGTGGCAGGAAGACATTGACATTGTACCATTAGCCATTGTATATATGCAATGAATACCACATATAATATTCCATACAGACACAATGGGAAAGAAAAGGGGGGCCTTCAAAGAAACTTTGTTAACCATGATAAAATTCCTCTTTGAGGCACTGCTATGCGGTCTCTTTTTAAATAATGAATACACATTTGCAAAACCTGACATTATTTTCTGAGATTGCTGCACCCAAGATAAGACACCAATCCAACAATACCCAGTTAAACATATTATACTAGTTGAACATATGCTACCGACAAAAAGTAGAAAATATGAACGATGAATAATTCAAAGAATGTTAAACTCTTTAAGTGTAATACATAAATAAAATACCTGTGTTACTGTCCTTGTCTCCTGCTTGTGGGATGTACCATCTTCTTTCTCATAATGATCAAAGGGTCAATGCTGAAATAAAACAAAATTTACATCATCAAACTAGCACAAAATCGTCTTACTATAACAATAAGTTTAGTAACGTACTTGGGTTT
Organism: Halocynthia aurantium; assembly: GCA_013436065.1. Lineage (NCBI taxonomy): Eukaryota > Metazoa > Chordata > Ascidiacea > Stolidobranchia > Pyuridae > Halocynthia > Halocynthia aurantium. The sequence continues at coordinate 6,470 of QXVX01004195.1, read as the reverse complement.
GATGTGGAATTATTTGGACATCAAATTCATGTACAGAGACGTCCCGGAGTTCACTCCATAACTGAGCCATAACGGTAAAAGTACACGAAACAAGGAACAGGGAATGGTGGAGCGGAAAATGCATGCAGAGTGTTATTCAGCGTAAAAATACTACTTTTTGGTTTACTTTGGCCCATTAAGTTGTTTGGTGGTTACATTTTTCATATCTTTCAACCCTCTGTAGGCGAGGAATAGGGTTAGAATCAGCAATTTTCCATCATACTCTCAGCTGACTGAGATTCTATAACATATAGGATGTTTGCACGGAACCACAGCATACGATGAACTATGACTTGCTTCAATCAGAGTTTATCCGGTGATTCCCCGTTTTTTACATACGAATGTGAGGTCCAGTACGTACTTTTCAAAGGAAGTTTAGAAGTCTTTTTTGCCGGGGAAAATGTCTTCACGATGGATGGCCATCCTACAGCAGAGACAACGTGACCTTGACAAGGTAACAAACATTTTATAAAAGGTTATGAGTGTTTTTTCATCGCAATTTTCAATTTTTTTTCCTCAGGCGAATGTTACCTGCCAAAAGTGCTTACAAAAAGGCCATTGGACTTATGAATGCAAAAATAAACGAAAATACGTTCACCGCGTCTCAAGGACAAAGGAATTGAATAAAAATATTAAGCAGAATAAAAAGCTTCTGGTATGTAGCCACCAGTGAAAAGTTATCACGTACAAGTCTATCACGCTCTGTATACGATAATGTTAAATGTGAATCCTTGATGGCTTGGTTCTATCTTCAGTAAGGCTTAGTAACATGTTTCAAAGCTTGATGAATTCACCAGTACATAAGTATACTTTAGTTTTAAAGTCTCTTCCCGAGTAATTATGACCTATAACACAAATATTTATCCTAAGGAAAACAAAGAGAAGAGAGTTAAACGGAGAAGAAACAATTCAGGGAAGTCGAGTAGCTCAAGTAGCAGCAGCTCATCATCATCATCATCATCATCTAGTAGCTCTTCATCCTCATCATCATCTGAAACAGAAGACTCTTCTCCTGACTCCTCCAGCTCCTCAAGCAGTGATGAAAAATCTTCATCGTCTTCATCCTCTGAAAGTGAAGAAGAGTTACGAAAAAATCAGGACAGATGATTGGCCGAGTTGATGATGAATTTGATTTTTCATTGGTTGATAACGAAAGGTGTTGTTTATCTGCAGCTGATGGAGATCAGTTGTTTTTTATCCAAGATTTATAAAAAGATCCTTCTCTGTACCTGTGGCTCTCACATTTGTATATAGGAACTACCGAATCAGAGTTTGCGATCATTTACAAAACATGTGAATTGTTTTTTAGTATTCCATTTTGCAACTAAACAGTTATGCTGCTAATAGAAGGTAAATTTGGTCTTACTAATTAACGGTAACACTTTTTATACACATGAATCTAAAATGTTTTGTATGTACCGGTGTATTGAGTGGTCATATAATAAAATCATTTTTATGAAATAAACAATTTCTGCTTATATCACAGAGGGGAGTTTTAGGGCAAAGGTGTGCAACCTTGTAGCACTCCCGGCCGGGCCAAATACACTTAACCAGGACTGGCCTAAAGAATAAGATTCGGTTATGTTGCGAATCAAATAAATCCACTATTCATATAACATCAAAAACAGTGGCAGTGAATTCCTGTTACGGGCCGTACTCCATTCAAAAACCTCAGCTTTCTGCGGGCTGCAGGTTGCACATTTCTGGATTTGAATATTGAAACTGATAAATTACTGCTGCGTATGGGTGACTCCTGTTTACAATTCTTAGCTTCTCAGCGGTCCGCACAACTTGTGTATCTGGAATGCACCTTCATAGTTAGGATGGGATTATAAGCATATGATTTTTAATAAACTTTTTGAGTCGAAAAATCTTGGAAGAAGGGAAATAGTTGCTACAGAAATATCAGGATAAAAATCTCCAGATCATTCGCAATGACGAAGATATTCACTGTTGCGAAATATATTTTCAATAAAAACGATGATGGATTGAAGATCATCTAAAGAATAAAAAGGGCAGACACAAAAAATGCTGCGCATATCAAGAAGGAATCTGACACTATCAGGAGTCTGGCATATTTTTCTCTATGCAGGCCAGGTAAATATTGAAACCAGAACTAGCTGTAGGATTTAAAAATGGATCCTATCAACGATTTCATACTATATATGGTCACTGGAATAGCTTTCAGATCTAGTCCAATCTAAATTTTTTATAGTTTGAATCACGACAGCAGCTGATGACTATACTATTAAGCAATAAAAAAGAAAATAGTAAATTAAATAGCATTAAAAACGAATTTGGTTTCAACACATTGGGCTATAGTTAATACATCAGATACATAATTGCTCTACTGGAGCTACCAGTACTTTCACCATAACACCTAACTTCTAGTATGTATCAAATTTCAAACAGTAACACTGTCGAACACATAAGTATCTACTATTACTTAACAATATAAGGACATTACCTGATTATTTCTTTAGTGTTATCACAATGCACAGATGCTTCACAAACAAGATGGAAACATCCCATTATTCAAAACTATAGAAATATTCAATCTTGGAACAAAGCAGCTTTCAAATCTTCAACAACAACAAACCTTTCACGACTTATTTTTTGCTGTTCGATGCTATCCACAGTCAATACAGTGTCAACTTCTAGGCTGTCGGTGGTCCCATTACAAACATCTTCATGTGGATTTTTGGGATATTTTCCTGCAGAAGAATCAAGTTGCGATTCTTTGGGAGCACTCAAACTTCTCTTATGATTCCTTGGACTCTCTGCGACAGAAATTACCGTGCGATCGGTATAACTTGAATCGTACGACCTCCGTATGGAGCTGCAGTTCACCGAAACACCTTTTTCCAATGCAGGAGGAGATTGCTTGAGCATGCCGTTGGGAGATGTACGTATAAGATGATGATATCTCTTGATGTTCCTTTGGTGTTCGGCCTTGGATGTCGAAGTAATTCGTTTCTCATGGCATGCTGGTAATCTACTGCAAGTATGGTGAAAGAAATGCAAATAATGATGAATTGTCTCGTATGGGATGATGGGTATAGGGAATTAGCTAAGTAAAATTCGTTAAATTGAGAAAGTCGAAGAAGACTATGTACAGGATGCCTAGACTAATATTACTACCCTTGATAGTTATACAAACAAATTTTATATATAGTATCTACCATATGAATATGTTCTCTTGAAACTCTGTTTACTAAGTGATTAATTCTGTCATCTAAGATAGTGATTTTGCTATCCAAAATCAAAATGGAGTCACTACAAAGAAAGCAAAGGAACCAAGAACTAACATAGAGGAGAACAAAATGGCAGCTAAATAATTTAAGAAATTGCTACAGATGATTCACAGGAACATTCTATACAATATGTCAGTGGCGATGCCGAAAGATTAAAATGATATTACTGTATGCTCATGTTATATGTGACGTTATTTATGTTCATGCAATCCTGAATGACAGTTAAATGGAGATATGGAAGGATCATGTGTTACAACAAGCCATGAATCCTGAGCTGCCAAATCCCAGATTAATGAGGAATTAATGGTAACCTCTAATGGCTGGGATTTCTTCCCGACATATACCATTTACGCCTATACAAATGTGCTGTTTAGATGTGATATAAAGTGCAGTGAAGATCACACAAATATTTAATTCAAACATAAAAACAACAAATGCAACAAAAATCAGGTAAAGTGAGAATAGAAATCAACGAAAGCACCAAAAAATACTCAATATGTCTCTCAATAAATACAGTGATAATAGTTTGCTATATGATTTCTGTGGATACAGCCATAAAATACTAGTTTTACTAAGTTTTGACACATAAGTTCACAGGTCTACAGGTGTTGATTGTCAATAATATGAACAACTGTTCAGCAATGGCACAAATAATAATTACGTTCAGTAAAAACACCAATTAATACTAGTCTAGACATACAGTGTTACTTCATAAAAACGCTATTGTCGAGTTCCATAAGATCTAATCCAAGAAAAAATGAGGTTTGTATTGTGGTTCTGGCGTTTAGATATTTAATGAAGGTTCTATTGCGTTAGATCTTAATTCGTGTTGGATTGGAGTTGCACTGTATATTCAGATTATGTACAGCACAAGAATAATAGTCTAGCAAGCTTGCACAATAAGATGAATTCTTACATAAAATTACTCAATAGAAAGCAACTTCGAGTCCATGCAAAGCCTGGAATACATGTTATTGTATTTTAGTATCTAAGATATCAATACTAGGGAAATGGGGAACTAATACCCAAGCATCTGTGTATTACTAGACACAAGGCTAATATAGGCCCCCCTCTTATATTACAAATCCATTGTCGGTAGAATTGAATCAGGTATTTGCTTGATATATAAACATAAACTAGAATAACTGAATAAAACAACAATCAACAATCAAACAACCATTTGTAAATTAAGTTTAAAAATATGAAAATTCTCAAATAAATTTCCCAAGGGCTCTTGAAGGTGCTGCTCTATCCTGCATTAAGGCATACAATTTTCTCAGCATACTATAGGTAATTAATATATCAAAAACACATTTATTTACAACTTAAAGGTCACTCTGAAACTTCTTGCTATAGGTCACTTCTTTTATGCAAACTTTTAATAATTAATGCCAACTCAGAAACACCTAAAAAATATTTTTACTCCACAGCAGGAGTGGAAGTCAGATAAGATATCAATTTTCTTCGCTAGAAGTTGACTGTAGTCTTCGACGGTAGTCTGGTATCTGATGTCGTGTTTTGTTCCACAAATTGCCATTGCTATTTGGTTCTGCTGGCTTCTGATTCTTCATGCTTTTCTGGGTGGCACTTTCAAGCAGCTGGGCAAATATTGATCGTGGACTGCCAGGTCTTCGTTGAATTCCGCCTTTCTTTGAATGTTGAGCAGGCGGTTTGGGAGCCTTGCCATTTACTGTGTGTTGTACGGCAGAAGAAACAACACGACTTTGATTCTTACTGCGATGGTTGTCCTGGACGAAACTATGAAATTCTACATCCGAGAAATTTCCATCGCATTCACTTCTTACATCTCTATCCCTGCTTCCTCCTCCACAATTCTTTTCATCTTTCTGGTATATTGACTGATGATTACTTCTTGGACCTTCGGAGGACTTGCTACAGCTCACGAGAGGATGGTTATCCTCGAAATGGGTGCGCGCCTTCCCGGTCAACGACATCAGGGCAAATTTGTGTCTTTCAGCAGATTCAGACAAGTTCGGGGTTTCATAAGAATTGGTTCTTTGAAAGCGATTGTAACTACTATTCGAAATTTCATTGCCAGGTAGAGATCTCGTTCTTTGATGAGACTCTTCCAACGTCACAGGATATTCAGTTGAAGTCACCGATGATGAAACATTTTTGGACTGGACATTAGCAGAAGGGTGTGGTGATAGTGGAGAATTGTTATCTTGGTCCAAATAATATTTAAGACTGAGAGCAGAATCGCTGACAGATAGATTATGAAATTGACTCGATTGCAAGTTATTATTATTGCTGTCGTGAGACTTATGCTTGCCTTTTCCCTGGTTCATCAAACTTTTCATAAAGCTTTTGATCCCGGACTTTCTATTTCGACTTTTCATTTTCGTTTCTATCTGTAGAGCCATGGATTCCTCGTCATATTTTTTGCAATCTTGAAAGCGTTTTTCATCCAGCGATTTGCTAGCAAACGGATGCTTTCTTTTGGACTCGGAGAACGTGAAGGAGGTTCCTGGTTCCGGCAGATTCCTGCTAATCTGGAAGCTGTTAATGGTGAACGGAGCGCCTGCGTCCGAATCTACGTCGTCAAATTCTGTACGAGGAGATCTAGTAGTGTATTTTTGTGGGGCCTGTGATGCGTGTTTTACAGGAGCACGGACGAGTTTACTGCCATCCTGGTTAACCTCTTCGTCACTTCCTGCAGCACTCAAGTATTCTGGGCTCGAAGATACAGCTTGCATTTCCCTATCTTGCGACTGATGAAACGACTGACTGATGATGTTGTTAGTTTGATTCTCGTTACTTCGAGTAAATTTTGAAGAAAAATGAGAAGGTGCAGAGCTGATGTGTTAGTGTGTACAGGACAATTCACAAACACATATCCAAACAAACCAGAAAACAAAAGAAGTGAAGAGTTAGTGAGAGTGCAATGAGGAAAGAGGAAAATTCTACAATCTCATTACTAGACTTTGGTAAAACTAGAAATATCTTTCTAATTAATTTGTTCCAAGACATACCTCCCTGAATGACTCTCTCGTTTAACAAGAGCTCTCATGTGTAACCGTTGTCACCACTGCCAACCACAACACACTTATTTTACAGTACCCCAGTTAGTGTTTCCATTAGACCTTCACGAATTTCTTTATTCAGATAATTCATGAAATATGAAACTGATACTTTGTAATTTTAACAAGTAGGAAA
>QXVX01004191.1:0-28261 GCA_013436065.1 Halocynthia aurantium | reverse complement strand
TCAACCGGATTAGACGGCGGGCCGCACTTGCATTCCACATCGACTACTCACATCTACCAATGACTGGCATAAAAAAAATTGATTTACTTTTATTGCTAATCAAATAAATTAACTTTAGGGACGCTTCGCTTCGCTATTCATATAACATAAAAACAGTGCCACTGAATTCCTGTTACGTGCCGTACTCTATTCAAAAATCGTAGCTTCCTGCGGGCTGCACAAATTCGGTTCGCGGCCCGCAGCCTTACACCGACAATGTAGCAACAAGCACCGGCTATCTTAGTAGTATAAAATGTTTAACTGCAGTTGGGTTTTGATCATGATTGACTTTGCATTATAAACTACTAAATGTTGTATCAATAAAAATCAATTACAAATAAAGATTTCCACTGATCACGTAATAACAACGGATTTAATGACGTCATGACATCATTTTGTGAAGAATTTGAGGAATAGCCGTGCGTAAATAACTTAAAGTAAAATTTTAATAATAAATAAATAATGTGGTCTGGGATTTCGCGACAATTTCGCGTTTTTCTTGTATTATTACATAACAGTTTAGATATAGTATCACGACTTGAGTAACTTACTCAGAAATACAGTTTCGACATGTTCTGCTCGAGTTTAGATTGTTTATTTATTTGGCCGAGCCGCGCATAACATTGTCATTCGGATGTACGAGCTATTTCGATCAAATATTTGAGGCAAAAAGAATTTTGATCAACATATTTGGTAAAAATCTGCCTATGCGATACGATCACAGCTACTTCTGGTTGTTCATCGCGTGCTCAAAGAAAGGGCGTTACCATTTTCTCCGCCGAGATTGCGCGAACCTTTTTGAGTTTTTGTACACTAACCAAGACCATCAGATCGCGTCAGGTTAAAATAGTTATTGCCGCAGCATTAGCTGACAAACAATGGCTATATTTACCACCAGCTAACGGTTCCCATAGTTACATTTGACTCGAGGCGTGATGGCTGTGGATTAAGATCCTTATCTTTTCGAGCAAGTTTAACAATAATAAACTGCGTAATTAGACCAAACCGATTAAATTAACGAAATTAAGTCAAGCTCTTTCGTACCATTTGCTCCGATAATCTGTAAATGCAATTCTCGTCCCGTGTAGACACATATACAGAGCTCACAAGATGCTGCCTATGAACGTAACGACATCACATGCATCTTATATATATTCGAAAGTGGCAGTGGCGTTATTTTAAAAAAAGGACTAATCGAAAAAAATTGCATCTTCGACGGGACACAAAGTTAGCCAAAGGCTTACGTGGGCAAGACAGGGACACTATGTATGGTATAAATATTGTGCCATTTTTTATTATATATTTCGAAGTTATTTGTATCGATTAGATTTGGTAATTAAATTGATTAGTTTTTAAACGTTTAGAACCTGATTTCTGGCATCTGAAATAATTACCAAATTGAACTACCATGCATTGATTTTACTAATTTCAAACAGTTTACCAGTTGAAGTTAGCTGTTATAGGAATAGGTGAAAATACACCTTCAATAGTTACCTGATATTTCACATACTGAACCTTGGTAGAGCTAAAAACCATTCCTGGGGATCAAGTACATCATACACTATATTATTTAGTGGACACTAGTGGTTAGGGTTAGGGTTCGATAGTCATTACTTATCCTACTAATCGCTTATTGCGTTATTTAGCAAGTTACTTAATTGTGGTCACAACAAAGTAAACAATTTACTATTCAAGTCTCATATTACTATATATTACAGAAAATCTAATATTGGAAGAAAGACGGACCTACGAAGCTAGAGTTCCTGTTATCGAGTAAAAATATTCAAGTCCTTAGTAATAGCTGAATTTTGTTGTCATCAGAGATCAGACCATGATTTATTGAAAGTTATGCGGCCTTACTTAGTAGAATTCTTTAATAAGCTAGGTAATAGTACTGAATGCACGACATACTTGTCCAGTGGTGGAATAAAGGGCGTTTTTTGAGGGGGCACGGAAATAACTCCCACTATCATATACGTTTCACCGTGTAATGGAAGGCGATGTCTAACAAACAAAAAACGATACCGTGGCAATTATTTGTAGACGAAAGCGACTAACAAATTATGAACAATGAAATCAAATTCGCATACAAAGGTTAAAGTATATAGTGGAGTGGATAGGGAGGCTGGAGGGTGGGTGATAAATAGAACCATCGTAACCCACTGAAATGCGCCTTATCTTCAGAATTTTATTTCTCATGTTGAAGAGGATTTTTATCTCTATCATGAAATCGTATTTACTTTTTGATGGTTTGAAAAGTTTATCAATTTTATGTGATGTGAGTACAGATCAATGCCCATACACCTTTTGTATTCGATCACCCATTACAATTTAAACGATAACTCGATAATTGTTATTTTGTTTATAATAAACTAAGTAGGTTGGCGGATAAAACCACAACAACAATAACTTTGCACCTAATCCTATCGTAAGCGCAGCTTTCCATTTTATACACTTAATAAGTCATCCTAACTGAGAGTTAAAATACAGTATTATCATTGTTCAGGAAGCAATCACACAACAATATCTTAGTCGTTTAAATACTAGTCGGATAGCCTGTTAAGTAAATATTATTTTGCCGCAATGTAACGTTACAGCATAGTCTCTCTATAGTACAGAGAGAATATGGTTTTAGCGTTGTTCGATATTTTATTATCTCTTTCAATCTTCCCATGGGGATAAAGTGATAATGCAGTTTTCTATAAACAACCAGTCATGCAGTCGCAGTGAATATCATGACTGAAAATAGATATTAAAATCTTTAATCGTTCATCATGCCACAAAGTCTATTGCTTGAAAAAATTATAGTTTGATTGTTGAAGATGTGTTTAGCAAGCGCCTTGGGTACAAACAGAAAAAAACACGTGACCTCAGACCTCTGGCTCTCCATGACATTTTATGGAGAATAAATGGCGATTTAAAGGTTATATATAGTACTGTCAGAAGAAGTTAGGTTTTTACTAAGAGTTAGATTTCATACTCCCATTTTTAGCACGCTGTAAATGATAAATGAATTCTTACACATTGTATTAATATGATATAAAAGTAAAATATTTACATTGTTAAAAATACATTTTATTCTGTCAAATTAAATATATTCTGAGACTTCGGAAACCAGCCTTAGTCACAACGAGCGTAATATTTCCGATCCGTGATAATTTCGGCTTCATGTCTGTTTATTTAGATTTCGTCAATAAAATTACATCGATAAGCGAGAAATGTTGCGAAACAATGGAAAACCAGAGATTATTAACATCGGATGTAATACTTTCCAAACAGTAAAATAGAAAGCTCCCTTATCCAAACAATATTTGCTACCTGTCAGGTTAGAAATTAAAACAATTATCGACGCCTACCAACGAAGAAATCCAATTAGTAACGAGATAATTACTGCAGTCGCGATGATACGCGTGTTAAGAAGGCCTCTAAGGTTGTAAAATGGAAAACAAAGCTGCGAAATTTTGATGGAAATGAAAACGAATCGTTGTGTGTCCAAGAGGTCTTTGGAAACACAAAAATCGGGTGAAAATTCAAGCGCAACGAACCAACGATGAGGCACCCACTAAGAAAAAGGGTGTCAATACAAACAACAATTCGTATGCTAAGAATGAAATCCAGCTGCAACGGTTTAGTTGGTAGCAAACACACATTTTGGGATTCAGTTACAATTTCAGCTGGTATAGAACATTAATATACAGTAAATATCGCCGAATTATTCTCCACGTTTTTTCATTAGCTCATTATCTCAATCATCTTTTATACTAAAATCTCTCTAGTGGCAATATATTCTCAATTACATAAGTGGTGCGGTTACGACTGTTTGTAGTCTACATGTAATCAGAACTGTCAATGTAATCTGTGTAACTACAGCTCAATAACTATACCAACGCTACTTGCGACTGAAAAATTAGAATTATGTACATACAGTATTCAAAACATTACCTCCCCAACAACTTGCATTTGCTTACAAGACATCATGTTTTGAGTACACGGCCACGAGGGAAAAAATATGAGTATGCTGTGACATATCGCCAAGCCACTTCATATATTAACAACAACAAATTGGCCCAAGGGAATCGTTTTGCATTTCGTGAATTCTATGTATTTCTCCCATTCGTGAATTCTAATTGTAGAAAAGTCTCTAGCAATTTCACGCTGCTATTTTTAGCCACGCGATGAATTCATGACATTACTTCTGCATCGCCCTTTCAAGCTAGGCTCCTATACAAACAGTCAATTCGCCGTTACAAATTTTACACACCACCAGTACACTGTAATGCATTAAAACATAGCACAGTAAAACTCACATTGTTTAAGGTGATCGGTTGTCGATTCCACGAGGTCCACGCGAAGATCCAACGGTACGAAAGATGGTTTCATATTAGGTGCCAATGTTGTCAGTTTACCAGCTTCGTGGCTGAAAATACCTGCAAATGTTAAAATTGATATTGTAGATATTTTATTTGTATTTTACTATTTTTACAGTACAGTAGTGTTTGGGTTGAATCATTGTACAATATAGGGGGATTTTCTCCGGGATCAATAAAGGACGTCCCTAGTGCCTAAAGTATCGAGACTGCGGGTTTGAGATAATATAGCTCTTGTCAACTACTTGGGTTTGTCAACTGTTCAGTCCAGTCTCCCCCTTTTTTTATATGTTCATTTTTTTAACACCATTTCAAATAATAAAATGTAAGCTCTACGATAATGGCGAACGTATTCATGTATCATATACGGTGAATAGTAATAAATTTATTCAAGACATGCCTTGTTAATTCCATTTTATATTGTATTTATTTATTTATTTATTTATTTATTAACATTGCAGACGTGCAAACAGTGCTGTTGAAATAATTTTATCTTGCTTTCGAATATCGATACCAATCAGCAGTCGAACAAATAGTACATTGCAGCTAAATTATTACAGGTAAATTATTACAGCTAAATTATTACAGGTAAATTATTACAGCTAAATTATTACAGCTAAATTATTACAGCCTCTAGTACCTTATATATATCGACGTTGAATTAAACCACAGCCGTTAGCGCATGCGCGGAACTGCATTAGTACAGTGTTAAAGTACTGGTGTCGAAGTTGTTTCAAGAACGTCCCATCTTTATTTACACTATCCGGCGTATAATTGTAAGATTTTCGCTGCAAATGTGCAACGTCGTGTCAATTACGACCGTAAATCATTGTGACTGACAGCCAATTTGAAAATCGAAAGTAAACAATGGGGATTAGTGTCGCACCGTCGCATTACAGCGCTTTCGACGATTTTCGTCCATCCGTACACGTCAGTACGCCGTGGCACGTTCGAACGTCCCACGGCTCCTGGCTAATAGTGTAAGGTTGGTCTGCATACGATTTTTCTATCGCTAAGTAGCCGATAACTAAGATTGTAAATGCTTGATAAATACCCAACCATGGGATAAACCGGGACGCCGTATAGCACATACGTCATGAGCAAGAATTCTGTTATCGATAATGGAATAATTATGCTACTAATATCATAATGGCACCATGAAATGAATTAGTAATAACATCGGATTAGTTAAGGTAAAAACAAAGTCTAGTTTTATTACCAGATATATCAATAGGTATCTACTTATACGATTATAACTTTTAACTACCGTAAATATATAAATCGACCTTGGTTATGATACTAGGTCACAACACTCAAGTAAATCTGATGGCACAAGTAGGAGTCGAACTCAAAGTCGCGATATTTATGTTTTTCGAAGTTTTACATTATGATAGTTTCGTAAACCTACATGACATAATTTTCTCCGTCGTATTTCAACATTTACTGTAGTTCTCAACACACTTCCTGTTATCCGTCACAGTATTCCAGACATTATCCATTGCTACTATTGCTGTTAGAATTTCAATATAGCTCACACGGATATTTGTCTTTTCTTTATGTATAACCTGACTTGGTAATTTTAAAGTACGTTTTAGGTAAAAAACTGACTTACTTTTTTTTATCAATGATTCACAGGTACAGTAGTCAGAGATATACCGAGGGTTATAGGGTAAAGTACTTATATAAAGTATATCAGAAAATACTATATTCGATTCCAGCAGTTATATTCAGTTCCACGAAAACACGTACAATGTAACGTTTCCATTATTTTCGGTTTTCGTCCGAAATTTTAGTGTTCGTTGCTCCAACACATGTTGACTATAAGGTACCATCGATAATGGGCATAATACAGTTGTGAGTTCTGAAGACAATTACTGTTTTTTTGCAATACTACAAAAGTTTTTGGGCCACTTTCGTATTAGCCAGTGTTAATTATTAGTGACCATGGCTCCTGGGAAATACTGCAATGGTTTACGTCATTTCCCCAGGAACCAATTGATGTCGGAAACCCGAGGTTCCACTGCGGTAGTAAAAAGTGATTTTGCCTTTGTACGAAAAAGTCTTAATAATGTTTTTCTAACCTTCAGAACGTTAGACTTGAAACAAAAATATGTACACGAAGCAAAAGCTCACTAAAATGCTTTAACAAAAACAATTAGTTCGAATTAGTATATTAGCTATCAGTCTATGTAAAGAATCGAATACATTGTATCGCCCTTTAGTCGACACATCTTATATAAACTCGATTTCCGTATCGCAGTCGTAAAATCATTTACATTTAGAATTCCATCAACGAGTGGAAATGACGGAATATTCGTGTGCCGAAAACAGAATGAAGCAGAAATTGTTTAAAAGGGCTCTAAATATTTATGAGTAGTCGTACAAACACACACGGGTAGTACAGTGGAAATAAGCGTGTAGGAAATACGAAATGCCTGTATCGGCTGTAATAAACTTTGCTGCAGATTCCGCGATGTTTGTAGCGTACACTGCGGCCTCGAACTTTAAAAGCCGAAGAGGCTTTTAACGTGCAAAACGGCCGGTCGGATGCTCTTGACAGCGTTTGAAACCGTCGTAAAAATTGATTGAAAATCGACGGAAATATGTCTGTGTATATACATATATCTATCTATCAAGGGCGTCAATGTTCTCGATGAAAGTTTTGCGGGTACGGTACAACGGCGATAAAATATTAACTACGTTCTTGACATTTTTCAAGTTGCGCTGTCACCTCTAATGTACTTCACGGTTCTTAGAAGGGTTTTCTATTTGCGCGCGGAGTCGCAAATAGGTTAGATGCGGTTTATCCGATGAGTATATGATATGATATTTGGAAATGAGAGCCAAAGTAGATCAATACAAAACCGCCAAAGGAAACCAAGCATATGATAAACTCAAGATGCATATAAAACATTATATCTCAGGTTATGTCAATATTCGATATGCCAAATATTAGGTGTCCAGAAAAAGCAAAAAATCCGGCCTAGTGCAATATATTACAGTAATAATACCGAAAAAGGGTTGAAAAATTCCACCAAGGCTTTCCTCCTACCAGTGTCACAAGAGCTATTTCCGATTTTCACCATTCTAAAAGGGATTTGCTTTATTGGGACACTGCTTAATTAATACAAAGTGCCCGATTCTCTGTGGCATTAGGACAGAGACCGGGTTTCCGCTACGCGATTAAGTACGGCGTCATTAGCGCCTTGATAACTGCGAACTTTTTACTGCTTACCATTCGGAAATCGTAAATAAAAATATTTTCCTTAATTAGGACAAACATCCCAATTAGTTTTAATTATCGCCGGCGATAAAAAATGGAATTAATCCCCCGTACGAGGTCCTTATCAAACCCTATGTGACAATTATGAACTGATCTGCTTTATTGTCGACTGTAATTGTCGAACGGCGATTTGTAGCTTTAGATATTGTTACTGTAGACCGTAAGACCACACGAAAATAACTGGAGAAGACGGGCGGAAAGTTTTGCAGGTGCAAAAATTCCCTTTTTACGGTACTGCAGCACACACTACATACGACGGTCGCCAAAGAGGAAAATACAAAATGGCGGTGTCGTTATGCACACGCATAACAATAGTCGCCCTGGGAATCCAGCAATTGACAACTTGACGTTCTCTAACAATTTTCACCCTAGACAAATAAAGGAATAAAAAACGTATCCCACTCCACGACCCCCCGTCATCTCATAGCGATAATGACGTAACCCAGATTATATCTTTTCGCTTTTTTTGACTTGCATTTGACAGGCTCAGGATGTGGTTCGCATTTTATTTAAGATAATTAAATCGCTGGATTTTCGCTCGCGTTGCTACGTGTGGTAGGGCTGCAAACAACGAATCAGAGATAACCCTAGAAATTAAACTATTATTTCCTCCAAGCGAGCTGCCGTACATCATTAAGCGGCCCAAATCTTGCTCGCAGATTGCAATCACTGCTGTCTTGGTCGGATAACATACTTTTTCTGTTTATAATCAAAACAAAGGTCTCGTCTCTGTCCCACCCGAAAGATATACCGTTGTTTTTCGTACGAGGTCTCGGATAGATATAGTGTATACCTGAACGGAAAGAGATTTGATCTTCTAATATGTACTCGAGGTGCGCTAAATAACGGAACTAAAATCGCGGGAAGGGGTCGAAGAAGAATCGAGTGCCATGGAAATTATTGGAAATTGTCTGATTACGATTCCAATACTCGATTGGTTACTTGGCGATTATAGGCAGGCCTGTGGTTGGAGCCTCATGATTTCTGAGATGAATTTTTATTTAACTGTTTACAAATGAAATATTATCAGCTACTCTTAGCAATTTACCAAAAGCACACTTCACTACAATTTTTGGGAACTAAACTCCAGTAATAGGAGAGTGACTGTGAATGTTCAGAAATTCACTGTGTGTCGAGAGCCATCACCATGTCCTTGAGACATATTCACTTAGCTTAACGCAGTATTGGGTATCGACAGCGCCGGGGTCATTGCAGCGATGATGGTGACCTTGAACGAGGTTATAGTAACTTCGAGTTCAAGGGCGCCAGTTCCCCCCTATCCTGGCCCAAGCTTTCTTACAGAGGGCAAGGGAGTGTGGAAGTTGAAACCTTATGATTAGGACCATACGGGGTGTGGGGAATTTCAAATATTGACCTTATGAAGAAGGGTGTGTCCAAATACCCAAATACCTCTCCAATTGGTCTAATTTCAAAAATAATTCTATTGAGATTGTGAAAAGCAGTTACGATATGCTGAAGATAAAAACAACCTGTGTTGTTCTATACGGTACGGTCAAAATTTTGAAACAAAGTTGTCTAAAAATACTCCAGAAAACCGCAACAATACATGCATTCTTGGAAGATTTCTTTACGCGATAGCGAACGCCTCTGGTGTTGCTCTAGCTCCGCAACTAAATTCGCCTTAGCACGATTTGGCGAATGATATCAATAGTTCAACGGGTGCAAGATGACGAAAACGTTTTATTGCATCGGTTTAATGAGATTTTATCGATGCGGTGGAACGATACGAAATACGAAGAAACTGAGCCAAAAAGAAAACAATTCACTTAGAAGAGAATGCTGCGTTCGTTCAGCGATCGCATTGAAATAAATATACCTGGTTAACGCGGCTTGATATAGCGCGTAATCGGCACGGATCTTAATTTTTCCTACTATAAAATAGAAAATTCATCATAACGTAGAAAATTAAGGACCCCATCTTGTGCGATATAACTGGTCTACTGTATCATTGTATATTTTTAAATGTTGGCCCCTCTTGATGAAAAAGATTTCACTGGTCTCTGACGAATCTCTCGGGAACCAATTTATGACGGAAAATGAGGTTTCATTTTACTTAGACCTTGCTTTACCTACAATATAGTGGAGGCGGAAAATACAGTAGGATTTGAAATACACCATTTTATCATTTAAACTTTTCTGTAATAAGCTAGTATAGTTACATGATATGTGCCTTTGCTAAACTTGAAAATTGAACGGAACAACACGAACCTAAACAGTAGTATCAATAATAAAAAACAATTACTAAATTAGCTAGCAATATAATACCACTACTAATAATTTTCTATCGTAATATCGCGCGTTTGCTTCTTGTTACTTAATCGGCGAAGACTAATACGAAAACTTTTTCCCGTCGGGCTTTTTTCTCTAACGCTCATCTCATTACTGTTCGTCTACGCTTCCGACTTGCGGCCGTCGAGTAACAGTAAGACTTAGTTCACTTTCAGGGACGGCGGTGTCGATTATTAGCAGACAACTTTCTAAAATATATATGAGTATCGTACTGCACGATGATAGTCATATGATAGTGCAGAGACAGTCAACTAACTTTCCGTAAAATTCACTACCAAATTTGATAGGGAATTTTATTAGAGCAAGCTTGATGGAATATCTCGTATCAGCTACGAACGTTGCCGTGTTTATCGATAAGCAGTTTACTTCAGTGTATGAAAATTAATTGGTCGTATTCCAGTAGGTGCATCAGAAAATGATCGACAATCGTTTAATTTCGCAATCTGTCCTGCAATTACGAGCGGAAGGTCTGCAATTTGCCGAAAAAGTACAGGGAACTCGGACAAGATAGCATTGGGCAGAACGCAAATAGTTTATGTATATAGAATACAGTATCACGTATATGTATCTTACATTGTTTTTGTATTTACAGGTTCTACAGGCTGTGTTTATGATTGTTATAGAAATTGTCTCATAAGCTAACTCATCGAACCAGCAGCAGATCTCAATCTGGATCGACAGACAAAATATTTACAAACAGAGGCTCTGCGCAAGATAGTAAATAGCAAAGACCGATATGGAATCGGGCAGTTGTCGGAACGCATCCGTAGGAGTCATGAGTCCGAACGCTTCGGAAAGCCGTTTGTTACCAAATTCTCATCCTCTGTCGCATACGGGTCCGCCTCCAATGCACGGCCAACACAATTCGCCACATTCAATGCCTACAATAGCGCATCATCGACTGTCTCTGAACGGCCCACACCTCTCGGTTCCGCCTCATCCAGTGATACACGGAAATGCAGTCGAATCTTTTCATCAAGCTGCCATGGGAGGCCATATGTCTCATCAGCAGATATCTCCAGTAGCGCAACAGCAACATCCCAATCATCACATGTTGCACATCAGCCATTCGCACGATCCTTTGTCTTCGCTCCATTCTCTGCACTATCAACAGCAACAACACCAGCAATTGCAGAGGTCACAGTCTCACCATATGTCAACAAGTTTGCCTCCCCATAATCAACCGCTCGATGTGAGCTCTTCGAGACCGAGCAGCAACGAAGGTCTTCCCCACATGTCCCCACACCAACGCCACCAACAATTAAACAACCACGATCATACCAGTAGAGATTCAGGGATGATCAGCCACCAAGGATCACCGGGTGAAAATAACAGGCAAGTAAACTCTGTTCAGCCGGTTGCAGACAACAGTGCGAATGGAAATGACGACAGCAACGTTAACAACAACAGTAATAATTTAAATAACGTGGCCTTGTCAGAGACCACCGTGGAACAAGATCCCGAGGCTGAAAACGGGGTGAACGCGTCGTTTAACGCGGAATCGGAAACGTCAACTTCAACGGAAGAAGATGGAAGCGACGGAGGTGCTACAGTCGGTTCGAAAAAAAACAATTCCGGCGCCAACAATAACTCTACCCACAGGAGACCCGAAAAACCTCCGTATTCCTATATCGCACTTATCGTGATGGCTATTCAGAGCTCGACGACAAAGAAACTTACTCTAAGCGAAATCTATCATTTCCTTCAAACCCGTTTCGAGTTCTTTCGAGGTTCCTATCAAGGATGGAAGAATTCCGTACGACACAACCTGTCGCTCAACGAGTGTTTTATCAAGTTACCGAAAGGTTTAGGAAGACCGGGTAAAGGCCATTACTGGACAATCGATCCTGCAAGCGAATTCATGTTCGAAGAAGGATCTTTTCGGCGGCGTCCGCGAGGATTCAGACGCAAATGCCAAGCGCTCAAACCGTACAGTATATTCGGAGGGGCGCCTGGATTCATGGCACCACAAGGTTATCCACCACACGACATGTTTCCTCCATCGGGCTCAATGCCACATGGTCATATGCCTCCACCAAGGCATCAGGCTAATTTAATGGGATTTGATCCATCGGGTGTTAATTTTCTCAACGGAGCGGCCGCTGTTGTTAACGGTATGACGAGTCCAACATCCCCGAAAATTCCCGGTACTCCACAATCGCCCAACCCCTCTTCGAACAATCTGTACCCGTCGCCAACAAGCTCTTCCGTCTTGTCATGTGCTAATTCGTTGATCGACACACGCACGACACAAATATCACCGTCAGCATCGGGAATGACCATGCCGAACCACCATTATTCTGCGTCAATGTTTAACTGGCCGGGCGCAGCTGCTCACGCTGCCGGCGGTTACATACGCCACGGCCCGCTGACGACCGGTTCTCAGTCCGATAATCAACCACCACATATCATGAACGGTGTTCCAGGCGCAAGGATGGATTATCACTCGTTTTATGCCTCTGCAGCACGTGATAATTACATACCATACGAAGGTAAGCTATGTTCAAATATTTAAGGTTTTTTATATTTAATTCACTGCGGAAACCAAAGCCCATTGTCGATAATACGTTAAGTAACATTGAACCAATTGCATCGGTTCTATATTAAAATGGCGGACGAACCAGACAGCAAGCGCTATACAATAGATTCGTAAAACAAACCAACACTTATCGGTATCAATATATTAATATTATTCAATAGAATTAATCTTTATTTTGCTGTGTTCTATCGCATATGTATTTCTATACCGTAAATTTGCCATAACACGTACTTTAATCGGGATTTTCTCTCTAGGAAGTGTCGTTACTTACTGCTGTACAATGTACAGAAATATTTTCTCGTTAAGACTCGTTTCAAACTGTGTCGAAAAATAACCGCGGGGTTGGTGACTTTTCGCCTGAACTTACTTATTACTGATCGTAGTCAGTCCAAATAAGTTCAATGAGTCTAATGTTAGTTTCGTGATTTTTTTTTATGCTCTGGTATCAAAATTATTTCGGAGTTGAGTCACTTTTGTCCGGACGTGAATCACACTATATGAAAAGGGAATTAACTCGCTTGAATTTTAGAGAAACTTTCGTAACTTAATAATCCACCGTCTAAATACGAACTGTTTAGATACCAAGCATGGTAAATTGGATGGAAATCGTATAACTAAAAACAAAAGTTAGTTAAAAAACTAAATCATATGAATTCCTATCGGAGCCGGGATATTTTTTGTGGATAAATAATGTTACGAAAAATCTACATTATTGAAAACAATCGTATTCAGGAATATGAAATAGTTTAGAGTTTCATACATATATGTAAAATTAGTTTTTAAACATGGCATATAAAGGAATACGACTCTCGTGAGACGTGTCCTCCTATAGGAAAGTTTGATTTCCAATGTCTGGAATTCTGGATTTGTAACATTATTTTACACATACATATATAAAAGTAAATACAATATTTCGTCGAAGTAAATTTTACTGTGAATCACGAACAACCTAACATAATCATAAAGAGGTAATGCAAAATGTTATGGCTTTGGGTGTACATTAATCACGTCTATGCTTGAGAAATAACCTTACGTTTGTAACAAAAAATCCATATTCAAAATAATGCATGATAAAAAAACGTTAATTTGAACATTTCTGCGTGAGAACCTTAGAAACAATTATCCCCTAGTCATTCAACCTGTCCATAAACGTTTTTTTCCATATATCAATAGTGAAATAATTACAGGCGAGCCCTCACGAATTGTTACGAATACGGAATCGTGCTCCGAGTAATAATGATCAGTTAGTGCTCTCTAAGCGATCCGTTAATTCGATCTTAATGGTGAGAGTCGTTAGAAAAACGACTGCTATTTGACTGACGACGATTCCTAGTCCTTATTTCCGTGTTGTTATCAGGTAACAATTAGAATCGCAAATCGACTGGTAATTACCAATAAATATCTCTACAAAATCGGGCGACTTCGATTTAGAATAATTTAGAATTTGTCTCCGATTAATAACTGCATTGTAACAGTGAGAGGTGGCAGCGTTTTACCATATAACTTACCAACGAATAGTTATAATTACAGTACACCTTCGATTTAACGGATTTCGGATTTACTGGAAAGTACAAATATCGATACAGTATTTTACGTCTAATATCAATTAATTTGAAAAACAAAAAACGAACAAAAAGATTCAGAAATTCAGAGATCTTGTGTAGACTCGCTTTGTTTCGGATTAGGTTTTATGTGTACAATTTGGGTTAAAGATATACACTATGTACACACTATAAACTATATATAATATGTTACAATGCTACGTTTTTAAATAGCTGCGTCGAACAACTGACTTTCGCCATTAACAGACAAGATATCCCCTATTAGCACGTGGTTAACTAGATAGATATAAGTGAATCGGGAGCAGTACTTAGCGATGTAATCAAACTGCCACATAATTTAAATCTTCATCTTCTTATTCTTAATAACTTAAAAATTACAACTGAAAATGGTTTTACGCCTTAACACCAGTGTCGTATCTAAGCTATTGTATGTATGGCACATACCATGGGTACTACATGAAAGAGACCCACCGTAACCGACTTTGAAACAGTCTCCGCGCTATTCTGATTCAGTGAATCTATTACTGTACTAATATAGCGCTGTCAAGTTTTATCAAAGATTTCAATCAGGGTTGTTATTGCACAGTTCTGGATAATCACATCGCATTTCTAGTATAAACAAGACGTTCAATCTTTGCATATCATTCGGGAATTCATATATTTTCATTTCTCAAAAATGGGATGTATATGGAAAACTTCTCCCTCTTCGACGCATGTAATGTAAAATTCCTCCCACTTTGGCAATTGTAATCGTCCCTTGGAATATGGACCGGAAATTCCACCCCGTCCATATTACTATATGTATATGAAATCTTGGAAAAAATTAAAACTATACCTTCCTTGCTTACAATGATGCAAATTGATCGCATTGTGCACAATTCTCTATAACTTCTGAGTATATGTATCATATATTTCGGAAAAGCAACGTATTTGGTGTTTCATTTGACCTCGCATATGTAATGAGGTTTAGTTGAAATACGTAACAAATTTAAAGTAAACCTATTCTAGTGATCAGTATAACTTAGCAAAGTATATTCATAATTACAATTAAACGTGGTCAAATAAACTAAATGTATGAATGGTTCTGACTGAGATACAAACAAACCAATGGGATGAAATAATTGCCATTAAAAGCTTCATTTAAATTTATTCATTACATTAATAATTAAACGCAGCCCAGAGCAATAACCGAAGATAGATGGTAAGGCTCCGTTTAAAGCAATACGGAATTTCGTCTGTTTTTCGACACATGCACACAAACACACACATACATATACCAGATGCCAAGTGCATCAGTCTTCCTGTCCTATTTTCCCAATACGAATTATCATTCAAATAAACAGCGCTATGATCTTTAAGCACTTAAACTAGAATATATAGAAACTTGGAACCCGATGGACGCCTAACCGCATTGCAATATGCAATATTCTCCATTAAATTGTAAAACGAATTGAAATATCAATCCAAGTTTAATAATGATACGGTTTTCTTATCAATCGAAAATTCTTTTTAAGTGGGAACTAATTTTTGCAATGATTCCAAGGATAGAAAACCAAGTTTATAAAGTCAAATTATAGCACCTTTGTCTGGTTTTGCTCTTCTCCTTTTATTAACCATTGCGATCCATTTCTATTCATTATCGCCTTAATGAAAAGCCTTAAACCCCCGCGGCGTCGCATAAAATATGAATTAACTGATTGCCGTCTTATCAAGATCCCAAATAGTTCAACGCAGCAGCTCTTTTGGTTTCTTTCAAATCAAAATAAATCAGTGTTTTTTCTTCTAAAAAATCAAACCGAGAGCGAGTGAGATAGGATTTGCGATTGCCTTCGAAAGCATATTCGCCTGGTAACAAAAACACGGAAGGAGAATGAACTCGATCACTGATACAGACGTATAAGATTCATATTCTTGATGGCATGTTCGTTCATAGTTACGCTGACGACTTTATTATTCCAGTAAACCGAAAACTGTAGCGAATCAAACGCAGAATTAAAAACAAAAATATTTGCAACACAAATGCGGACGAACGTTTGCACATTCTAGCTGGACGCCATCAGTTCGCAGTCGCCGCCATTTTGAAAATCAGCTCACATATATTAAACCCAACAACGTCGTGTTGTCTAGTGTTGTTTATAGAAACACAGAAACAGTTTTTTAACATATTTGTTTGGATTAAAATACGTTGTATGTTTAATATACTGTGTATAGGTGTAGGGTGTTCCTTAGGGGATTGCATATATTAGTGCTAATTTTAGTGATTCTTAGGCGTTTTACAAGCCGAACGACCAGTTAAAACCCTTCAACTTTATTTTGTATTGGTGTTGCAACACGAAAGAAGTTGAACACTCAATATTCTACTATATAATTACCTACTTGGTTAATTGTATTGGTTTGTAAGTAACAATAAAGATTTTTCCATCAAAGATAGTCTCACACCTTACATTACAATATTAGTTATTTACAGTGGTATTGCTACACTTTACCATTTGCCAAAAATAATACCACATTTCCATTATCTATAACCTATCGAAACTATTTAATTAAAAAGACTTGACGGATAATGCATTCACGAAAGATTTCGTTACGTCAGACGATTATCACAGAATCGAATGAAATAATATAGAATAAATTGTTTATATCAGTCAGTCAGAACTCGAACAAAAAATGTAAGTGCATCTGCACAGTCAGTGTTAATAAATTTCTCTGTCCCTCAACGCAAACCGGTCCCACGCTCGAATTATTATGTTACACCAGTTAATATATTCATAATCAGTTTAACGAAAAGAAAGTATCTGTGTTAGTTAAAAATAAAGTTAGCCGGGTCACTGAACAACCCAAAAACGTTGCCAACTATATCAGTTATATGGCTTTCCCAGATGTCGCCGTTCGCTCTTGGTCAGCAACGACGCGCGACCTTTTCATTGTCTTGTTTAAAACAGAAAACATAACCCGCGGTCGAGAATCTCATTATTTTAATAATTTATTTTTTCGATAATTAAAACAGCCAGGGGAACAAATTCGTTTAAAAACGGGTTAATTACTTAAAAACAAGAAGTACTGACAAGTTGGCAAACAATAAAAACAACGTGGTCCAGAATTGACAGCACTCGCGGAATAAAAGCTAGTTTACACTTCCGACGAGACTTCTGCAATGTATAAAATAAGCTATATATTGAAATAGAGCAAGAATTTATTCTTTCTATTAGTCGTAGGCCAATTTCAAATTGCATTATACCATATATATAAGACATGAATAATGAATGCATTGGGCGAAGTACGACAAAAATTCTTACGACACTTGAATGTCATCAGCGATGTCGTATACAGAATCTTATCAGACCTCAATCTAAAAACGTTTAAATTTAATCACACACGTGACGTAGCTTTTCAATTTTGTTTTTTCTTTCAGAACCCACATAACATATAGTCTAATTTGATTATTAGCGAGATGGCTAGGTATTATTATTATTATTCGAGCTATTCCGTGAATACGTCGATTATCGAACGTGCAATTACCCTTGACCACAGTCCATCAAATTGCTATATTTTTAGCTACGCTTCGTGGTAAAAACCATGCTATTAACTTCGATATCATTATTGGCTATGAGATTTGTACAGTACGAATTTAGAACTATTCTCTATAATCGGTGCACTGAAAAAATATTAGATTCAGAAATAAGATAATTTATATAATCAGCACGGGCTTATAACGACGACACGTGACCAATGATGGTGATACTGGTCGCACTGGTGTATATTACAAATGGGTGTAAGGAAATCGTAAGGACAAAGCAGCACACGTTAGTAGTGTATTGATGCAGGCGCCACGCTTGCCCTAGAAACGACGCTGGCACTCGATTGAAGTAGCATTAAATTCCCCATTAGCAGAAGTTTCCCAATATCAAAATATTCCAAATGGCAATCGACCATATGACCGTATAGCGTCGTGTAAATAAACTATTTCGATCTAGTACACTGTAATCTAAACACAGGGTCGAAACGGTAAACCTGAAAAGGAACTAAACGGGTTACGGATCCGTTGCATGCTGAAGTTGTATACATTTCGATTCAATTTCAACACCAGATCACGGATTTAAACCAACCAATGGAGAATATTGTTTCAGGAAACTTTTACAGAAATTAAAAACAATAACTAACCAAGTATCGTTTACTTTAATTTTAGATTCTTGCTGAGTATGCAAGCGTACGCTTCGAGTTTATTTCAGCATGATTTCCAGATCCCCGAAAATCCATTCATAATCCATCGATTACCAGTAGTTGTTTCACTGCATACATGTCTACACAGTATCGTGACACTAAAACTAAAGCATTTTGACTAACGTGCAAAATTGAAGTGTTAGGTATACAACGAAGGATATTCACATTTATCAGAAGACTATAGAAGCGCAATCTCAATTTTGAGTAACTTTTATACTTCCAACAAAGAAATGCATTTTTTTAGGGTCGCCTAGCAATGCTAAACAGCAATAGATCATTAGGTTGGCGGGGCGCAGTTGTCCAACGTTTCTAAAAATACTACAGTAAATTTCGATGATTTATTTATACCCTGAACCGCATATTCGACGCAGTACAAATCGCGTTTGATCGAATCCACTTACGTAAAAAACAACAGCCTCGCAGACTATCTCGTCTGAAGTTAATCACACATTAAATTCTAATTAAGTGAACTACTTTCAAGACAGTAATAATACTGTAGTTGAAACGGGGCGAGGGTAATGTGGTGTTTTATAGATGCCAGTCGTTCTTATCAGTTGAGGAATTTTAGGACGCTATCTGGTGACGACAGCCAACCTGCTAGATCGAACTCTGCAGACATTGTAGCGGTTTTTGGGTGAAATAAACCTGATCGCATATAACAAGGAAAAATACGAACACTACTTCGTAAAAGGGATATTCGACATCTGCGTTTGGTTAGCAGTATTCGTATGGGAGGCAATATAGGATACGATCATAATAATTTGCCCAGAACTAACGAGCCAAAATCTTATTACAAAATTGAATTAGGACTAATAGCTATTCGACATTACCAATCTAACTAACCATGTAACCAAAGTAAAAAGTCATAAAACAAGTATTTTTCTTGAAACTTGATTACGAGTGTGATTACGTGTACCCTCATTCAAGAATTTTCTTTAACGCGTTCTTTAATTTTAGCTACATAATTTTGATCCACTTTTGCACTCTTATATGAATATGAATTCATTAATATCTGAACACATTGTAATAATATTCCGTTAGATATTTTCGACAGCGAAATACAGACAAAGCACATTTAGCGTTGATTGATTCAAATCATTCGATAACTGCATGAGGAACGATGCGACACTATTTTTTTTCGAACGAAAATATTTTGAAATATTTTGATGATCTCCGGCGACCGGTTGATATTATCCAGACTCAAATTTGAAATTAATCTCCGCATCAATCCACGATTACAAAAATTCATAAAGGATAACAGAATCCAACTCAATACTTGTAAATCCTTGTTGCTGTACTATTTGTTGTGTGACAAAGCGTTATCTTGTGAACTGTATATGAACATGGACGTACGCTGGGGGTGACAAATGGGGCAGGTGCCCTAACATGGATCAAAAGCCAAGGAGGGGACCGAGATGAAATGTTTATAGGATTAGTGAATAGGACTTCAGGTGCTATACTAATGTTGGGTAATCTTTTAAACAAATCACAGATACCTATATTTTACATGAAATTAAACACACTTCAATACATTGCTCCCAGCTTAGTATTTCGTCTATTTAACACCTACTAGTTACCATTCATTATTAATTCAGTAGTAATTACCACACTGCCCGAGTACACGTCACATGCAGCTAGGAATTCACAAAGAGCGAAATATCAACATCGAACGAACGAAAACTAGCATTGAAAACAATTCTCCAGATAATTACCAGTTACATGGAAGTTTAGTCGGCATAATCTTTATGTGTATTGTATGGAATGACCTCAGGCCATATTTACGGGCGTGACAACGGGATCGTATAAACGAATACCCCAAGGTGACAAGTTCAACTATTTTGTTACCAGAACTGTACAACGCGTCCGTGAAAGATTGTAGTTATGTAATTGCAACCAATACAACCTAGCAATTGAACAAAATGCTCGTAAAAGGTGATGCTTAGCAGAGCTTTTGAAGTTTACCTGACTGTTCATTGGTTCTACATCAGTACTGTAATATACGATGGTAATGAACTAAATAACAATATATATTACTTAAGCATATTGACAATATGTGCGAGGAACATATAAGCATTTTACTGTTACTTCTATATGAAAAAAATTATGATTCATCGAACCATCTGAAAAGGCCACCTATGCGGCCGGAGGAAGGCCGTTATTTTATCCCGGGGATTTAAGGGTTTTCGCAATTATGTTTTGGATTACTCCTACGAAAGTTAGGGCACAGCCCCATAAAATCCCTCCATTACGTACAAAAACATCTAGCTACCCGTTTTCTTCGTCACCTAAAAGCATACGAAGATAGTACATGGCAAAAATCAGTTTTCGTCCGGCAAAGATGAACATAACGAACTACCATAAGCTACATAGGGAATCTTCTGGTAAATGTACGTCTAATAATGCAAGAGATAAGGGATATGAGTTTTGTAGTGGAATCGATGTTTTTCCTTGGGTGGCCTGGTAAAAAACGAGTGAAGTCATATCTTCGCATAGTTACCAGTAATCTCCTAATCCAGTAATAGATTCCCCCATAGAAAGTATGACAACTCTAGCTCTCACAAATTGCTCCCCGTTGTTCAAAAAACACACATGTTGTCGAAATCCGATCCGCGCTTACTAAACGACTCAATTACGTGTTCAGACTGTAGAAAAACCCGTTAATTTCGCGATCGTTATGATCGCCCAACGGAAATTTACAGCGGGCAGGCGACGATTTTTAAATTGCTTTCGATCTAAGTAAGCTAACTAAGTTTTAAATCGATCTCGTTTGAATCGAATAATAGAAACCCCCTTACTTAAACTTAAACACGAGTTTCGTATTAGAATCATGGATATGTAGATTTTGCATGCAATATACGTTAGCTTGATACACAAGTACAAAGTATGGCACTCAACTCACTGAAGAACAGGAATTAGGAATATCAAAAATCGTAAAGAAAATATCAGATTAGAAATCGTTGTGGGAACGAGGATTAGAATTCGTTTGTGGGCGCGAGCATTACTTGGGATCGATCTCATAAGATTCAGGGGCGTGTCTATAACATTATTTACATCCAGTTTTAATTCGCTTGATCCATCAGATTAGACACAATAACCAGAATATTAACGTATAAGGTGTATTGACTGGTGGGGTCCGACTGGTTAGCATTGGTTTTAGCGAACCGGTTTCCTAAAATTACCAAAAATTTTAAATCCAAGGAAATCAAGAGAATCTTTTCCTAAAAACTAAAATCCCACCAAGGCATACAGCTATTGAAAACATGTAGTCAAATCTGTGTACCCAGTGCAATTAAATTCAATACGCATTTAATGATGATGATACCATCGCCATTTTAACTTTGAGGTTGAGAAGCAGCTCTTACCAGCTTATGTATACCTACATAATACTAGACGTGCATATTTATAAAGATTATTATTATTATTATTATTTCATCGGGATCTGTAATCTCGCGCGTTGAGTTTTGTAAGAATTGTAATCGTGTTAATCCGATTATGTAAAAGAGTGATTGAAAACCAAGGAATGGAGTTTTCTCATCTCACCTTGTTGTACCAGTTACCGATTGTTTACTAAACAAAATTCTTAATTATTCTCATCGAATGCTGTTTAACAATGCGCTGCTCAGCGGACGGGAGGATATGAGACCAGAAAACAATATAAAACGATGTTCAACTAATTTCAGTTTAAAAAAAACACAGTCAACTAAAAAGAGCGCGACCATATAAAACTGAACTTGACAACATTTATATCCACATGCGTTCTATGATAAAACATGAACGAACAAACGGGTCCGAGGGGAAGAAAATCGACCTGGACCTCTTCAGCGTCCCCTAGCGTCTAAAATAAGAATCTGAATATATATCAATAAGAGTTTTTCTAGTTCAAGGCTCACCCGGCCAATGCCGAGTCTCTCTGCTCGTAAATAAATGTAAATGAAAAACTAGAAAAAATATTCATTTCAATCCTCATATTCTTTTTTCTTATTTCAGCATCTCCAGGCATGAAATTGAAAACGGAATGTTCAATGGACCCTTACGCAATGGGAGACAGAAAACCCCCGTATCCTGGTCTGGCACCACCGATAACAGCAGCCGGTTACCCAAACGGTTATTACGACGCTAAAACCTGTGCCATGTGAGAATGGGATCGATGGGAAAGAAGCCAGGAATCGTCAACATGGAAAAAGGCGCACAAGCTAGAAAGTTACCTTGCGCCTCGCCTCGCAAGTCGAGAAACTAATTTGTGTCAGAAAGCACGATGTTACCCCAAGGGCAGAGGTCTTATATACACAGTATTGTTTAGAACAGAACATATGTTGGTGAATACTTCACAGGATATTCATTCTTTCTAATAAGTGATTTAAATCTTCGCGTGAATATAAAACTTCGTACAACGTTACAGAATATATATCGCCAATACTGTATACATAATGGAAGTACCCACAGTATTAACGTATATCACCGTACTATTGTTTTCTACTGCCATCTAACCGATACTCAATTGCTGTTTTTCAATTCGTGATAGTGTTAACACAGAATTGTTCTATTCTAAAAATCACCTATAAACAACTTTACCTACAGAAAATATTTTCTATCATTTTCAGTATCAAACCGAACAACAAAATTTCCCTGCTTGGTAACGTCATATAAGTCGTACGTAATCGGGCCGTGACATTACGTAAGCAGTGCACTAAAGTTGAGCAAACATGTTTAAGATAACAGCCATAACCACGATCGCGCCTAAATCTATCATACTAATTTACCAAACAGATTTGTTGTTCTGACGACAAGTTAATTTATCACGTGAGAAATTAGCCTCCTTCTATCTAGTAATAAAAAACAGTCAATAAATCAGCCTCTACGTAGGCGAGCGTACGATGTTTTTCAGTAACCGCATTGTCGGGCGTGTAACCGACGTCATTCCGAACGATAAAAACAATACAGTAAATGCAGTCCATGTCAGATTTAAAAATGAATCACATATTTCTATGTACTTACATTCGGTCCAGGGCTGTTTTTCTTCCATTTTTTCTAAGTTTCAGAACCGACCAGATGAGGAACGAAGTGTTGATGTCGATACAGTCAAATGTTTTGTTCATTTCTTTTCTAAAACAATTTTCCTAATAAACTTATTGAAATAAGCTCTTGTATTTTATACAGCTCTAGATATAGAGACAGAATAGGTTACAGTTCGACCTGACAATATACCTACTACATAGTAATGGATGGCAAATTATGTTACCTATTTCTTATACTGAAACAACCTGTGCTTATTGCTACATAGTTAAATGAAATAACCTGTGCTTATTGCTCTATAGTCAGCGTAAAAAGGGTTTCCTTATTTATACTACTGTTACCTATTTTCTAATACTGGAATAAAGTGTGCTTATTTCTCCATAGTCAGTGTAAAAAAGGATTTAAACAGCGCTACGCAACATATTTTATCTGTTGTTACACTAAGGCAATTTTGAGAAAATTTTTGTCGCGTAGCACTGTTTAGATCCCTTTTTACATTGAGGGTGGAGCAATAAGCACAGGTTATTTCAGTGAAAATGGCAAACTAAAAGCTATGGATCTGTTATTCAGCTAATAATAGTGATACTAGCATTCTTTAACCGACCGTGATAACACGAGCAAAGCAAGACGCGAAATTCTGGAGTGTCTTACAAGATAATTAAGAAAATTTACGTAGTTTCATCAGCATTTATTATCAGCTTCAATAATTACTTTTACGGCGCGTTCACAATAATTATTTTCGCGAGGAATACAAAAAAAACGCACGTGAGAGTAAAATTACTTGCTTGTCCCTGGAAGTAAATGCAGAATACCGATACAGAGAGTCCCCGAATATCGCCGTTTTGTTATAATGGCAATGAAAATATATATGTGAAAAAATTGAATAGAATAAAATATGTAGACTGTAGAGTGTACGATAATCTAACAAACGTATATCAACAATAAGCATACCCTCGCGAAAGCGTTCAACTAGTGCTGAATGTTTGTTATTGTTTGGTTTGCGTAGCGGTTAGACTAACTCTGTGCAATTTTTGCCTTCTAAAATTTATTGTTTGATTGATCTATTTTACAATGAGTGTGAAGCGTGCACTGATTATATCAAAATCGCATCTTTCAAAAACCTATCCACGACCTTAAGTGGGAGGGACCTACTGTACAACGAATTCAGTACCACAATGCAACTCATGTTCAAATATCACAAGAAAACATTACAGATTTATCATGGCGTTAATACTGCAGGAACGGCAAAGTTTTTGACAAATCCATGAGCATAGATACTTGCTGTAAAATTTCTGAATTAATTCAAAAAATGAGAGGATTTTATTCTTTCCCGACCGGGCAGCGAACGAATGGAATCACGCGAGTACGATTTTCCGCTTGCAAATCAGCGGAACCGAAACCAAACACAGATATGATCGACATCGTTTATATCCTTTGGCTATTTAGTTAAAATCTACTTTCCGTTCGCCGATTTCGCACCCATTAGATGGTATTGTTTCACGCCAAAGCAAACGAAAATTCCACTACTATCCCGATGCGACCTATTGAAGTTGAGAAAAACTGACGAAAAAGAGGCGGGTTTACTTTGCTCTCAGTGGCAGTGGCCTTATCAGAGGGGTCATCAGAGGGGTCATGTGAAAGTATATTTGTGAAAATGTAAATTACATGTACCTATGTGAATCAAACAAAGAAAAATAAGAACATAAAAGCCCGTAATACTATTTATAATTATATATATAGGAAATCCCGATGTGGAAGATTATGATGTGATAAATGGTATGTACGAAATTGTCGTAGCACTGCCGGATGTAGACCTTGTGGGGCGCGGGACACTTCACGTCCGGGGTCCCCTCAACATAGAAATTAAATTGCATGTCAAATAACTAAATGAATGATGAACTTCATTCATTCGAAAAAATTAGGAGTGAGATTCCGAAGAATAAATTTTCTGAATTTTTCTGAAAACTTTCACAATAAGAATACAATTTTCAGTTTGTAACATAGGACATAGTGATATAAATTACTGCTGATCAGATAAGGTATGGAGTGCTGTGGTGCCTTTATTTTTTTTTAAATACGTTTCATTATGAAGGAAGTCCAACTGGCAGAGGGCCCCGGGCAATCGCCCCCTTTCACTCCTTATAAACCCACTCCTGATTGTATCAGGAAACACTCTATACTCTATACTCTATAGGAATAAACTCGTACGTAAAACGGACCTATGTTTCACATCTTGTTTGAGCCACTAGCTAGCTCTGAACAACACTGTTCGGCGACGACGACCTTAAGCTATCGACTGTTGTTTACACAAATGAACTCAAAGGCCATGCGAACATCATAATGAGAACTTTCACACTGTAACCGTTTTGCTTCAATATGATGTTCAGATAAGAGTAGTGGTAACATTTCGTTACAGATTAGGAAGGAGGTACGGCACTTCCTTACTATGTCAAATATACTTTGAAATTTAGTATTCAGGTGAAGAAATTTTTGAATTTAACCCCTGATATGCGAAACAAAATTGGAATTAAATCCTAATCATACGATTGGAATACAGCTATTCAAAATTTGAAGTCAATAAACTGAATTAGCCATAATGGCCCTGAACAAATCAGGGTTTGATAAAAATTTAAAAATCGCTAGACCCGGCAAACTTGCTGTCCCTCAAGTATTTTTCAAAAGACTACATAGATGTTATCATCACTGCAGTGACCCCGTCATTGCCGATACACTATTTAACAGTTGGGTCACAGTTTTTTACCACTGTGGTGGACTGATAAATCAACCACTGCCTGACTGACACGTGTTCAATTTACCGTTTAATTAAATAATTAGTATCACTTTTTTTGTCTATCGATATTGGTGATTATAACTATTTTTGGTGACGTGTCTATTCCACGCTGGCGAGCAGTATAAAAACCCACATACAACCACAATATTTATATAGTACAATATCAAAATACTCTTGGGTTTTGTACATGTAATATTTATTTACCTGCCTTATTATGACCGCGTGTAGTTCTGTTTACATCTGTCTTACGAAAAATTAGGCATGATTTTTCGTGTGGCAAGCCAAGATCCTATGAATGCAGTATTTATACTAGAATCTAAACTAGAAATTATCCAGAATGCTGGAATAATAACCCCAATTAAATCATATAATCGTTAACCTTACCACCCAGTGGTTCATGAAGGTTGAAAGCAGTACAGTGGTAGAGACGGTGCGGAAATATTGAATCGCAAACTAGTGCGGGGCCCGTGGCATATGGTAGCCCGTGGCAGCCCCGAATGACGGATTTTCTTGCAGAAAATACCGAATATCGATTTTTATAATCTTGATCGGTTACTTATTATTTCAAGTCGATATTGGCAAACGGATTATGTTATTTTAATATAGTTTTTACTTACTTATTTTATCTATTGACTTTATTTACAATTTCATTACATGGTATTATTGTTTTAAAATGTTGCAATTATCGAAACAGAAGTTTTATTTATATTTGGTCGCGAGTATTACAACACTTTTAAACCAAAGCAATTAGCGCGCATGCGTTTGATCGATGGCCTGAGAAACGGCGACGTTTTGTTCCGATGAAGATAAAATTGTTTGTGTTTAGATATCCGGTTCTTTTCCGCTCGAAGGAATTCGTCATTCCCGAATTAACCCGAGTCCGATTTTATTATCTGTGTTTAATATGTTTCAGAGAAATGGAATTCCAAGATGGACAGCAACAGTAAACAGGTAGAAAATGTACGACATGAATTTTCTGGGCTTCAACGATTTTTAATTTATTGAGATGGAACTTGACATACAGTATATTTTTATTCACACATGTAGCTCATCGGCATTACATGGAGATTGAATATTAGATTAATTTCGAGATATTTACATGCAACCAAAGCCAGGGTCCACGAGTCGTCGCTTAGTATGTTGATGCAACAATGTATAAACGTGGTATCCTGTACCTTATCTTTCAAAGGCGAGCATGATGCAGTTACAGCAGTGTTTGGAAAGAGAATGGAAAAAGTTAATTTGTATAAACATTGCCGCATTAAGGACCATTTAAAATCGTCAAGTTTTAGGCTGATGGATGAGGGGCAGAATAAAATTTGATAGATACGAAAATGATTCCAGAAACCACCGTGAAATTGCGTTGACGTTAGAAAGTTATTTTTCCGAACGAATCCCCGACAAGTGAGAGACCACATAAGATATAATGACAGCATTAATTGATTTTCTCGCTTGGATCAATATTGGATTCCCGACTGTTTATCTTATTCTGGTACGCACTGAGAGCTTGAGTGAGATGAAAATTAGCCATTTTACACCTTCGAGCACGCAAGGATTTCTTAACAATATTCAGACATTTTTTCAGTGACACAGCTTAGTTCTGATTCAATTGAATGAAAGAAAGCAGTCGATTCTTCTGCATTACGATCTTCCACATCGCATTTTCGGCATAAGAAATTAATTGGGACCTATTCTAGTTTTTGGGTGTTTTGCTAAAGATTTCGACGACGCACAAAAAGTTCGTAACTCCTAAATTCATAATATATATATATATGTACAGTTTATGAATGCCAGCAGATGATAAGCAAACGCTGGAANGGACATGGATTTTCTTACTCTCATTCATAACACTACGGATTTGAACTTAACTGTGGGTGTTCGTGAAATCGTGAAAGGACAAATGGTTTAAATTCAAACTAAAAGCCTTTCCACCAAACAAATATCTTCCCGCGACTTTGCACCGAACTTACGTCTTTTTCGTCAACTCTCTGTTTCGTTTACTGTTAATTAAAATCCATTGATGGCGAGAACACTAGAATGGACACATTTTCGTCACTAAAATTGACCAGAGTGACCCAAGGCATCCGGGACTCATAAATTATTTAGAAAAGGTGAGAAGGTCGTACATTGAAGCAG